>DF240155.1:0-72746 GCA_000507305.1 Breviolum minutum Mf 1.05b.01
ACAAGCCAGCATAAGAGCGGTACTCATCCATTTTTATGACAAGCTGGCATAAGACCGGCGCTCATCCATTTTACATAGGTATGTATATACACATATACACACATATATATGTACATAAATATACTTCTCAGAAGGAATGTTTACATATTTTTCACCAGCACCATGTTTTGGAACCTGGATTGATCCAACTTGATCCATGGGAACCTCCACTGAAGCTCCAAAACCCCAAACCTCCTTGAATTCAAGGTTTTTTTTTGTAAAAGGGTGGGCTAGGTAGTATCTAACCACCGAAACAAAGCAATACAGTATATACCCCTCCTGTTAAGTGGCATTCTCTTGCCACTAGGATGATGAAACATCCTACATCCGGCAGTCCTGTGACCAGAACCAGAAAGGTCCCTTGATTAGGTTCCTTCCTGGTTGAATAAAGGCTTAAAGGACATGGAGTCCCAAAGTCCAAGGCCCCACCTGATGCCCTTATGATGTGAAACTTTTTTGTCTGGCTTTTCCACCCACCCAGAAGCCTGAGATTCGCTGTGGGCTGACGGGAACCTTACATCCCCCAAAAATAGCCAGCCTTGGTGAAGTTGATTTTGCCAGTGGAACATGATCTTTAGTAACCGCTGAAGAATGATGCGGGCTTCGCAAACCAACTCCAGATTGTTTTTTGATAAGCACAAAAAATAACCACCATCTTTTTGGTAGCGCCAAACTTTGACCAACCACCATGGGGAAGACCAAGCTCATAAACACAGGTCACAAACAGCCTTCCTTCGTTTTTCTCCAAAGGGGATGCATATTTTTTCCTCATGTTTGTTCTGTAAGTTCGCGGCTTGAATAAACAGACCATACAACAACGATAACAACAGCACCACTAAAGCTGAAGTTCCCTCAACTTTGGTTGGCTGAAGCTCACTCCTTGTTCAGCAATTCAACACCAACTTGACTGCATTTTTTCTGCCTTTCCAATCAAATTTCCACGAACTGGAAGAAATCATCAATCTACAAGGGTGAATTTTCCAAGCTGCTACCCTCCAGTCAAGTGAACCAAGGCTGGAAAAAACTCTCCCCGCATTTTTCTGGTGGTAAAAACTTCGGAGACTTTCAAACAATTCTTGGATTCTTCCAGGCTTCTGAATATAATATTGCCCTGTTGGTATGTCAGATTGCTGGACAACTCGTTGGGATTCCTTAGGTCAATTTGAATTCAAGACGCGGCCTCAACGCTGGCGAATGGCCTCTGACAGAGATGCCTTGTTGCTGCTGCAGAGGCAATGGAAGCAACTGACCTGGGTGCGTACCAAAGATGGCTTGGCGCTGGAGAAAAGAACTGGCAAATTCTTTGTGAGGGAAGATTTGGTCAGGGTTTTTTGGGTGGGTTTTCTCCGGAAAGCGGCCCCGGAATGTGTTGGGAAGATATTTTTTTTTTACAGGGTTACCGTGCAAAAAATGGAGGCTGGTCAACAAGTAGCCTTTTAAAAGGCCTCTCAATTGACCCTTCTGAGTTAAAGAAACGGTAGGAAAATAGAGCAAACGACATTTCTGAACAAAAAAAAGATGGAACCCGAAAATGAACCCAGGAAACTGGAGATTCCTTTTGTTCCTTTTGAATTTTGAGGTTCCATCATCTTGGGTTTTTCTAAAGGAAGTGTAGTGATATTTCTCACTATAGATAGAAAGATGCTAGCCGATGATCTTGTGCTAGTTTTTAGGAAAAGGTATCTTCAATTTGAGATGTAGATATGTTGAGGGTTATGTCGGGTTATGTATTTGTTGTCATCTATTATATGCATTGCTGCAGTCACTCCCCAGGTCGATGACGTTGAGGTCGTGTTTCAACATGATCTCAAGCGCTTGTATTTTTTTTGGCCACCAGAGGTGATCCGAGCATGGACTTAGGGAGATTCAATGCAAATGTGACGTGACCCAAAAAAGTGAGAACTGAAAAGCTGAGTAGCTGAGTTACTGAAATTCTGAATTGGTCGAAGTTTTTCGCACTGTTCTTCTTTTTGCATTTGGTTTCTAATCGTACCCGTTGCAAAACTCACAGTGAAAAATGATTTGGGTTGAACAAATTCCTGCTAGTAACAATTCTCATTAGAAAGTTGTTTGTGGGTATGCCCCATTTGTGTAGGGAGTATTAGGGAGTCAAGTTTCTGAGCGAAAAGCTCTTTGATAGTCGTGAGAAATAAACGTGAGTCTCCCACAAGTGACCCAAATTCAGGTTCAAGGAATTAGACTGCCCGGAAGGAATACAAAATTGCCACAAGAGGACCAAACACTTGAAACTCGGGAAGTATAACTTACTGACGAAAAATCAGAATCGATTCCCCTGGTGGATGGCAATGCTTAAAGTGTGCAAGGTTTCACTTTACAAAGCGCCAAGGGCGCCAACACAAGGCACGGCACCCCATGCACTGCCGGCATCAGCATCCCACAAGGGAATGTCTGGTGCTGGAAGCAGGGAAGGCCGTTACACCTCTGAAATTGGGGCAACAAACATCATATGAAGAGCTAGTTGATGAAATCCCCAGCCATCGTGAAGATCAGTTTTGGCTAGCTAGTTAGGTTTGTAACCACATCCGACCCCAAACAAAAACCTTCAAAAAAACTCTCTCTGTAATCTTCATTTGGATGAAGGCTTGAAAGGGTGAACAAGTTTGAAACAAGGGACATGGCTTCACATAGAAGCCGAAGAAGCTGTATTTGCACATGCGCTCTGGAAAACAAATGGCCAAAACCACTCAAAATAGATGCATTCTGGTCAAATTGTAGGTCAAAAGTCATACGGGCTCACTGCAAAAAGTAGCGAAACCCACCTGAAGGGCATTTCCCAAGGCAATGAAATACTACAATCTGGTCAGATAGATAAAACAGTATATAGTTACCATCTGTTGGCGGAGCGTTATTTTTCAGCCTGCAGCAGTTTCAGCTGTTCCTTTTTCAGGAACTCGTTGGTTATCAATGGTGTAACGAGCCTTTGAGAGGGTAGGAAGTGAAGAAAAATCCTCAAGGGGAAAGAAATGGGTGCAGCACATAAAAAGAGCCGCTGGTGGTTGTGGTGTTGACGACTAAAATTACCTAGAAATTGGATTGAAGAAATGGTTCTGTTTTCTAAGATGTGTTTTTTTTTTAAGAAGAGGCAATGTTGAGACACCAACTCTTTGGTAGATTTGGTTCGTATGAAGTGAATGGGTCCACGTAGCTATGGGTTTAGAGCTATGGCACTATTTATCAAGGAGGAACATATTCAGACCTTTGATCTTTCAAATATTGTTGATACATATTAATATGGTCAGTCAATAGGTGGATAATATACTGCGTCATGACTGTGATTCGTGATAAACTAAGATAGATACCTGGATGGTTGGTAGAAAATACGGTAGCCATCAATACATCCACATTTATGGTGGATTTTTAAGCCAGCTATGCTGCCGCAGGGTTCGGAACCGAAAACAAATCCAGGGGGCGCCTCTGTTGAATGGTGCTTGGCCAGTCCATTTTTTGGTTGGCTTTTGGGAGTGTGCCAAGACAATGAAACATTACACCCCTCAGGTTTAAGAGTTCACTTCACCCGGCAAAAGTTACATTCAAGAAAAAGTGATCGTCTTCCTGGGTCACCATTTTTTTTTTCAGGCGATCTATTAAATTTCAAAGGTGGATGAGTTGATGGGAACTTCCGAAGTTGCTGGATCAAGGATCGACCTTTTTGGGAGCACCATGTGTTTTCCCCCGTTGGGGAATGAAAAAAAACAAGGATCCCGGAATTAAAACAAAGAAAACATTCAGGGAACATGGACCATTTGAAGATGCATTTCCTTCGAAAAACGAATGGGTGTTCAGTGTTATTTTAGTTTACAACCAGGTATATCATCACTTCCAAGGGACCCAGGGAGGAAAAGACGACAACTTTTTGGTTAAAACATCTGAAAGCAACACTAGCTCAACATTTGGTATCCCAAGTGATATCATGTTTGGATGATTTACACATAATATATACATATAGCATCACATATCTATAGAGTCTCCCGATGTTTTTGTACAAGTCCTCCCAAACCTTAATGCTTGAACGTTTCCAACATGTGAAATCCTAAGCCGAGACTATGAACAGGTGTGACTCTCGTCGTGAACCGAAACAGTTTTGGTTGCACTTAGTTTCGAGGTCCTGCTTTCACTCAGGTAGTCACGTACATCAAAACAGAACTTGATTTTTGTTTTAAAAAACTTTTCAACTGGTTGGCTCAACCACCAAACGAAAACTTGACAACCAGCACCTTTTTTAGCCAAGCTCGCCGGTGCGCGAAGCTCGTGCCCTTTTGCCGCGCCTGCGGCGCGACGACTGCGATGTTTGGATGTCGGGGATCTCAGAGCGTTTGGAAGCCATGACGCCTGGCATGAGTTGAATTCGGTGCATGTGTGTATATATATATATACATGTGTATGTGTGTATCTCTGGCCGTTCCGGCTGGCAGATATGTTAGAACTTCACGGTTTAAATTATGTTGGTCTTCAGTTTATGTAGAGTGGTGACTTCAGCTTCTCGGTCGCTTAATGAGTTGATGACTTGCAAGGACCTTTTCCATCCGTTTCCAATCTCATGAGGTAGATGGTGGTTTGGTATAGCAAAATCATCAACCTTTACGACAGAGCTTTCATGGTAATCCATGGTAGTTCAGGATGGAGTAATATGTAGGGTGGCACATCTACGGTTGATGGAGGGGGGATCAGATGGCGTATGTTGCATCGGCTATTCCGATCCACCTTTTCTGGAAATCAGGCTCTAATGTTTGCACGGGGATGTCGGGCAATTGACCTTCAGCTTAAAATTATGTGCTGTATATATTGCGACATGGAGTCAACAATGGAGGCAGCAAAAGTTGAAGCTACTAGGACATATCCTCCGAGCTAGCCGGGAAGATCCTCTTCGACAAGTGTTGTTTGAATATGGCTCAAATATACCCATAATTTTTCAGATGGAAAGATGCGGACGACCACACCTAGATTGGTTTACAGATTCTATAAAGGAAGCCATGCATGCCCTCGGAATGGCGACGCCTCCTCAAATCATTCAACAAGATCTCGAAATTGTGATTAGAGCAGCCAACAGCAGACAAGGTCCTTTTGAAATTGTCCATCAGCCTTAGGGCTTACAAAGTAAATGCTACGAATCAGCGCCTGGCAAGAAGGTTAGACAGAGGCAGTGCAGAAGCCGCTGCAAAATAAAATGCCACCAAAAATCTCAAAGAAAACATTTTATTCTTCGGTCGTGCTGTGCACCTTCATTGGCTCTTGGAAAAAATATAGCATGCAATTTCATAGGTGAAACCGCACCCCCCCTGGCCCCAAGCAAAAAACAAGCCACATCAACGACGCCTTTGTGATTCTGGAGTCCCAAGATTCGTCTAGACGAGAAACTTCCAACGACATGGATTTCGTTGGAAGTTCGGATCAGTGGTTGGAACCCCCTAAAAAAGCGTTCGGGTGTGTGTCCAGCAAATTTTTTGGAAGAGGAACACATGTGAAGCACGGGTGTGCCAATAACCGAATAACCTGATTTTTTCCCTGCGTAGACTGATCATGACACTGCAACTGACAACATCTGATAACACAATTTGATACTGTAACATATATTCTTCATGCAACACAGGGGTTTTACGCACCGCTCACCTCACAAATTCGATTGATCATAATGAGTGATTTCTAAAATTTAAGGATATTTGCTTTCCTCTCAACATCATGGTGAAAAATGGCCACGCATCTCAGAAAGCGATCCCTCCTTGTAAGATTCATGGTAATTTTGCATGGAGCCATGATAGAAGGAAGGATAACCACCAACAACCCATTGACGAAACATAGTTCAAAACTCCACTGTTCATCAGGCTGCAAGATCCCTTTTTTTACCTGACAACGTTCATCTTTTCTCCCCTGAAATTCAACAGAGACGTATCATGATTGGGCGAATGCATGTAGTGTATCGCAGGTGTGCAAATACATATATATACATATCCACAGAACACTTCTTAATTCACGCATGAAATATTTAAGTGGGCATATGTTAACTATTGTATCTTTTATTTTTTAATTCATACCATTTGACCTTTCTAGCCATTCCTTGACTGGTGGTTGATGTTGGTGGGTTCGTAACAAGGCAATGCCGCAGCTCACAGAGTTGCAGGTGGTACCGGTGCCCAGATACCTTAGATATTGACATTTGGCGAAAAAACCATCCAGGTCCAGGTTTTCTGTTTTTTTATGCCAATGGTTTTTCGTGGTCCCAGTGGTGAAGTTGGTTTTCCTTGCATTGTTGGGGATTGATTATCCTAATTTGTATGATGTTGTATGCGGAAGTGTTTATAAGCAATTAGCAGGAACAATCACCTAAGTTTTCGTGATTCGTGTCACTGATGGGGCGATCGATGGCTTTTCTTTGCCTGCTTGATGGTTGTTTCGGCGAAGTTCACCACTGAGGCCATATGGCCTTCATCAGAAGTGAATATTATCCCCCAAGCCTCTTTCTTTGTTTAACAGCCATGATATCTGAAGATTCCGAGGATACGTGACCAATCCCCCCAAAAAAACACCAACTAATGGGCTGAAAGTGACGTGAGGGACAGAGCGCCTCTGTCCATATATCCAGCATATCCAGTACATTCCTGATAATCCTACCAAAAAGGGTTCCCATCATCTTTCAATTTGATCATTCCCAGCACAGGGTGCCATATATCTATGTGGAGGGAGCCTTCGGGATTTCCAAGGTGAAAAAGGAACACCAATGACTTATGGCCCGTCCTTTTCGCCAGAAAGCCTCCGAAAAAAAATCTCCCGAATAAAAGTCAGAAGGCTGCGTTGAAACAACGGGATCTGTTCACCACCATTCTCCAAATTTCCCGGAAATTTCTAAAAACATCTCAATAAATAAATCATTTCTTCTTGGACCTTTCTTAATGGAAAGTTTGGAGGGCCATGAAGGAATCGAATGGACAATTTCAAGATCTACAATTCACCTGGAAAGGTGTTTTCTTGGTTGATGAAAAGATGGTCAGCTGGGACCCAGCTGTTGAAGTGTATCGTTGGTCATTCCCAGGAATCGAATGGACAATTTAAGATCTACAATTCACCTGGAAAAGGTGGTTTTTTGTTTGATGAAAAGATGGTCAGCTGGGACCCAGCTGTTGAAGTGTATCGTTGGTCATTCTGAGTCATCATTTTGGAGATGGGATACGAAGGAAGGATATTCTGGGGATTATCTTGGAATATCTTGAATATCTTGCAAGAATGAGAAGGATGAATCAACATTTCAAGGTAGTTAAGGCTTGGGGTTCCTAAATTTCTATGACTTCTTGCGGGGTTGTCCATGAACTTGTTTCATGGACAAATCTTTCGGGCAAACATTTCAAGAAAAACCTCTGTGTCACAGGACCTTCTGGAAGGAAATGGCATTTCCCAAGCCAACATGATTTTGGAGGGTACCAAAATCAAAAATGACCCCTAAAGATCCCCAAAGTAATTTGGCAATGGACTTCCCCACCCCGCACAAAAATGGCCTTCCTTTGCCGTTCTCCGAGTTCCGGCGGATGTTTTTGCAGCTTTGTTTGAAGCGGATCAAAGGTCTCCAGTGGCACACCATGAAATGACCATGAACTTGTGGCAAAGTTCCATTTTCACTTTCACACCACTAAATGCGCAAAATCCTTCATGGTTGAAAAACGCCAGTGCAAAAGCTATTTTCAACAGCACTAGCACTCACAGTTCGGGTCAACCAAGCTTCCGGCCCGCGCCAGAGTTGCCATGGCGGCCCTGCAACACCTGCGGTGGGCACGCTTCTTGCAGTTGCCTGGGCATGAAGGAGTCGAAGAAGACGTGGAACTACGCGGTCCTAAGGTGGCGGGAAGGGATGTGGCATACCCACCATCCCACCATGGGAATCCCTAGCAACCAACCAGTACTGGTATGGAATGAAACAATTTTTGTCGTGGCTCAAGTGCTTCCCCGAGTTTTGTCCACCAGTTAAGAGCGTTTTGCGGCTTCATTTTGCAGGTAGCACGCCAACCCTTCGACATTGACTTACAGGATTACATGTGGCAACGTGGCAGTGGTAGCCATGATAGTCATGGCAGTGGTGCTCATGGACATGGTGACCATGAACATGGTGCGCACCATGAGCACCATGAGCACTTGGAACGTGGCCAGTCCTTGAGCCATTTGGAACATCACACTAACCATGACGACACTTACTTGAACTTAAAGTCTTGTTGAGGTGGTGCCAGAACCCAGCAATGGTGTATTGATGTGTCCTACTTCGTTAAAGATAAGGGCATTACTTTTTCTTTCAAGTGGCACACGGCTGGGTTGTTAGATATCAGCTGAATTTTGGGAAACCTTAGAAAACCTGAGGACAGCATGAGTGACGTGGGGCTAGCACTCATCTCCTCGGGGACAACCATCTTTTTGGCCATGATCAGCGCCATCTTCGCAATGCGAACCTTGATTTCTGAGTTAACCCATGGGGACTGCGGGATGAGGGTTGGGATGCGTTCTGGATCGCGGGAATCCTACCCACCTAGTCCCCAAAATTACCAGCAACAGAAGCAAAGGACCAAGTACAGGTGATTAATTACAGATGATATACAGATGATTAATTACCATTGTCCATCATTGTCCCGTAATAAGGCCGGCCTTATTCAACCCTGATTTCTGGTAGTAAAACCCAGTAGTTCATGGTAAATTCAACATATCAGCGACTATGGGGTGACTTCAGCTTAATGTTGGGGATGCACCTGGGTTAAAGAAAAATAAGGCCGTCCTGCTGGATAATGTCCATCAACACGAGGATTTTTTTGGGACTGGAATCCGGAAGATATGAAACAACGTCCCCGAAATGTCCTTAGAAGTCGACGCTTTCCAGGAGTTTTTGTATGTTGATGAAGCATTACAAATTTTGATCCGATTTGTTCGGCAGATGTTGCCTTTCTGTAAAGAATGGAAAGATCGTTGTGTGTGGTTTACTTACTTCCAAAAAATCCCCACAATTTGCCAATCAACTTTTGTGTGTTTTCCTTCTTTCCGCTGGAACAAAAATCATCAAGTCCTACAACTGGAACCCCGCTTCAGCGGAAAAAGTGATGTTTTTCCATGGGAGGTTCACCCAAAAGATCGCCAGTTTCACATCGCGAGGTTTGTTCAGGGAGATGTTACGACCTCAAACGCCAGCGGGAAACCCAACGGGCGACATGCAAGGATCGGGTTAGGGATTTGGAAACATGGCACGTTTTTTTGAGCGTTTGGAATGTATGATGCGAACGCATCTTAGAATGATTTCAAATCATATCCTCTCGGCTGTTTCCAGCATAGCTGGATGATGGAACATTTCGATAGGTCTATTTCATAAAGTTCATATTGAACGTAGGGATTTCCATTGCCAATGTTTGATCAGAGTTTTAATGGAGACATGGTTGTTTCAGCATACATCCCCCCAATTGTCTAATTGGCGTGTTAATTGGCACGTGCCCAAGCAGTTGGAAGCTGAAATTCCCTGCAAAAATCATTTGGTTCCTATTTTGGTTCAGGTTGCTGGTTTGATGCTTCCATGAATCAAACCTTTCGGGAGCTACAAAAAAACCGCTAAAAGGGATGCATTGCTCCGGTATTTAGGTGGTTGGTTGAAGCATATTTTTCTTTTTTTCTTAAATCCTTAATGGGGGAAGATTTCTATTTTATATATCTAACGGTTTTGTCAGATGGGTTGAAACCGTCTAGTTAGAGTTTGCCCACATTACATGTAAAGAATCTCCAGGCTACTGAAAAAGGAAGCTTAGCCGCAAGATCCCCCTATCAGCCCAACATGGAATCTTACCCAAAATCTTTACATAGATGGTTTCTCACCTTTCCCCCTGTCAATACATTCACCCCAGATCCATGCTTTGGACAGTTTCTATCATATTCGGAAAAAAAGACCGGATGTTCTCTAGCTGAATTTCATGGCGACGCCAGGACGGCCTCGAGCCCAAACTGTTGGGTTTAGTAGGGGCACCTTCTTCCTTTCAGGAAAATCTATATTAGCGAAAGGTTATCACCCAGATAGGTCTGTGCAACATTCAGCCGACTGTAGACATGTGATAGTTTCTAAAGCAATGGACGTTTGGAAATGTGCCGTGGCTACCCTAAAGCCGAGGTGCACGAGTCAACGGACTGCCCCCAAACTAAAAACAAATACGCTATCTTTTTTGGAAATCTTCATTCTTAGATTTCATCTTATCATCCTATGTAACTTTTCAGTAATGTCAGGCTTTTCAATGTTTGACGTGAACTTGTCCGGTTGAACGTTTAAACATTTGTTTCAACTTCCACTGTTTTGCAACGTTGGTCGGTCCATCACGTCAGGAGTGCTTCAACTCGATATTCCAGGTGTCTCAGCTGTCTTCATTAATGATGTAATTACAAATTTTCTGGTTGACCCGGTGACAGTTGATATAAACCCCAATTTAGGGGCACTTGCCCGGTACCTCCAAACCACGTAAAGCCGAAGGCGGTCGCCACCTTCAGGAGAAAAGGATTGGAATTATAGAAGCTTGCCGTCCTTATTCAGCGGAAGCTTCAAGAAAAAAAAAGATCTAGGGGGGGGGGCGGGAGCCAAGTGCCATACTAATTTGTGGGCGTTTCAGGTTTTGCCATGTTGGCGACGGATCAAAAAAACGGAGAGCATCAGCACATGGTTCACTGCAGGAAAGAGGCCCCAAGACTCCTTTGGGGCCAAAGAACCCCGGTAAAGGAAATTAAGCACGTGCCCATCTCCGCGTATGAAGCACCACTATTCTTTGTGAAGGGAGGGGTTATTTGCTTTATGATCCAAAAAATGCTTCATAAGTGTCAGGAAATTCCCATCCATTGAGGTACTTGAGGTCCGGTAAAAGTAAACCTGGGGACGACAAGAGCCATCAAGAAGATCCACATCAATTGACGAGGGGAAGCCATTTGGCAGATGGTGCAATTCTTCCATTTTGACCAGAAATATGCCTTATCCTAGACAAAGTGATGATAGATTGATAGATGATGATACGGTGTCAATCTGAACAGCCCAGAAAAACAACCGAGCTGATGAGTACGGAAGGGAATTGATCCTTTTGAGTAACAAGATGTTGATGAAACAGGATGGAGCTGCTTATTGTATTTATTGCCGTTGCAATGTTGTATGTGGAATATGTTCTCCATGCAGAAATCAAATTCATGGATATGATTTTAGTTCCTCACACCCCATCGCGGATGGCTTTCAGGAACCACCCTCATGTGAATTACCGAAGCAAAATACTCCGGATGTCAAGATTTACACCGCCAAAGTTTTGCACAGAAAGGCTTACGAATGACAAGTTCCTCGAGGGCCCAAGACATAAGGAAGCTAGCTTGTTGTCCAAGCATTTCTCAGATCCAACTTGATGGAGTTTAGGTGCTATACCCACGACTTCTAAAAATGGACGTAGGAATTCATGTTTTGACTCGCTGGCATTTTTCATGCTTGAGGCGTACAACCTTTCCGCCCCTTCTCGGGGCAAGGTCATCGTTTAGTGATGGAGCCTGAGAAGGTCGGGTCGTGTCAGGTTGGAGCATTTCACCTCTATATCTATCTCAGTTTCACATGGATCATGCCCTGGGACCCAACCATGTACTGTATATTGGATAGACGATTTCACGACCAAACTGCCAGAAGCCTTCCAAAAAATGGGCCGTGCCTCGGGGTACCGAAATGCTTGTAGTTTAATTACCCAGCTGGTTCATCCTCAGTTTCCACTGCGCGGGCTGCGCCATTTCCGCTTTCGCAGGATGAGAGGCCCAGTACTGATGCAGCTCCTAGTCAACCATGAGTGGAGCGTCCCTAATAGCGCCCAACTGGCACCAAGGGTGCGGGTAGAAATCCGATTCTGGCGGAGATGTTGGGTTGGGCTTCCAAATATACCACTTACACGATGCATTTAGGATATCAAATGCATTCAAGCTACAGGTGATGGCAATATGTATGTCAAATGTAGAAATTCGGGGCGCCTTCCAAAAGCATTTTGCAAGAAAGATGGCAACCTATTTAATTGCACCATATTATTGATCTCAGCGCATAGAAGCAAGTCCTATGTGTTGGGTAAGAGGGCCCCTTGGAGAAAAATTCTGGGACTTGTCCCTTCTACAAACTCTTTTGTTTTGGGTGACAGGTATGACACCCTGGAAACTAGTGAGCCTATTTTGTAAAAGGAATGGGCCTTGGTTGAAAGAAAAAAACTCGTTTTTAATTTGGGGAATTTGGATATCCATGTCCAGATTTGGGAGGTTTTCAGGTTCGCATCCCAAGTGTGGCCCCGGCCCCGACTTGGGATGACTTGACCGGATCCCTAGCGGATCATCATAGCAGTTGAAATTCATGGCACCCGGACGTGATGTTGAGATGCTCGTTCTTTTGAATACAGAGAGCTTGATGCTTCTGCATTTGAGGCATTATTATGCCTTCCCAGGCTTATATAACTATTTACTGTAACGTCTGGTGACTTGCAAGGGGCGTAGGGGGGATGGATTCTCCAGTCCACCGACCCCCTCAAATACGTTCCCTCAGAAATAGCAGCCAGATAAAGGGGCATGATTTATTTCTGCGAGGTTGGCTGGTCATGGATGACATGGATCCTATAAATCCGTCCACTCTCAAGCTTTGAAGTTCTAAACCTTCAGCCCGGGTGCCATGCATTCGTGTGCTTGCCATGCAGCATGGACCAAGCATACCACCCTGTTGCGGCAAAGAGGGACCACATTTGCCACCCGTTTTCAAGGAGGCCAAAAAAAGACATCTCGTTCGCTGGTGCAAAATTTCGGCCTTCATCTTGAAGAGTTTCATGATAAACGAAGTGTGGGTGACTTGACGCAAAGGTTTCCCCAAATTCCTGATCATTGAAGGATTTTACGATAAAGCTTTTGACATTGGGCCCTAATGGTTACTGTAGTTACAGTAGGCCAGAAATGAACATCTCTTCGCATCTAAAATTCTAAAAAGGTCAGGAAAAGAATCCCAAATAAATAACCTTTGTTTTTCGAAACCGAAACCTCAAACCACCTTGAAGTGTCTTTCCAAGCTTTCTAGGCATGACTTTCTGCTAACCTTTCCAGGTAAAAACAGTTGGAGTGCTTTGGTCCCGGTCAAAAGTTGTGAATTTCTGACCCAAAGCCGGTGAGAAAGACCGAGACAGGAGGCCCGAGGAGAGAAAAAGATCTGATTGTCAGGGATCAGGAGAGGTAAACCCAAAGCCTTAGGGAACATACCTAGGAACAACAGGAGGGGGAGTGGAAACTGCATCTCATCACCGTACCTTTGGATATTTTCACGTTTTTATACTCTTCCTTTTTTGCGCGTAAAGGGGAAGGACAAAATGGCATCCGTGAAGACCAACGTTTCCTTTAGAAAAAACAGGGTCATTTTCCAGTGACGCTTAGTTGATCCACTTGGTAGATCTTGGTAGTTAGCATCCTAGGGAACCCTTTGAAAGGTCGGTGCCTAATATTTTGAGGTCAAATGACCTACGGGGAGGGTTGTGACGTAATCGATGTACTCTAGATAGAGTAGGTGACATTGGAGAGAGTTTTTTTGGACCGAGGTCCTTCCGACAGAGATGCTCTCAGACACAGATGCGCTGTGGGGAATGGCAGATGGTGGGTGGAGCATTTGGAAGGGAGAACCAATTTGGCCCAGAGATGTCCAAAGACCCGAAAAGGTGGTTAGCAAGTGAGACAAGAATCAGTGGTCTGGGTGGCAACATGTCCCAAATTTGGGGAAGATGACCTAGTGGACTAGCATATTTTGCCACGAGTGGCTCAACCACCTGGTGGTTCTCATCAAAATCTGTCATGCTTCAAGCTTTTGATGCTGGGGGAGTGGAACGAGGTGACAGTTTTTCCAAATAAATCTGGGAGCAAAATGTTGGAGCAAAACTTCCAGGAATTTACCATGAGGTTTGTTATTGGAAGCGTGCTATTAATATGAATATAATGTATATATATATATAAATGTATGTGTGTCTATATCATTACAACTACATACGTACCTACCTACCTACATACCTACCTACCTGCCTACATACCTGTGTAAAATATTTATGAATTTATCTATTATACCAACATATCTATCTAATGATTTTTGGAAGGATGCCCGGCCCAAAAAAAGACTCTCAGCCTCAGAAGCTTCCTTCAACGTTTAAGGTCCCCATGGACAGGGCGTGTCTTTCCAACCCTTCGGGGTTTGGATGTATGGCCACCAAACCAACGGTGCCGGATCGGGATCGGACCGAAAGTCCTGGGAAAGTCAGGTGGTTTATCCCTTAAATATGCAATGTGATGATGTCAACCCCCCAGCCAGTTTGCAATTTTTGGTGGGAAAATATCAAGGTTTTGGTCCTGGTTTCATTCATCAAAATGTCATGTCATCCTGGTGGTGATGATTGCATTTGAGGGGAGGGGGAACACTCGCATCCCAAATGCTAACTGAACTGACGGTAAAGCTACACAACGTTTGAAGGAAGTTGGGGATTGTACCCCAAAAAAGCTGAGGGAAAATCGTGCAAAAAGGACATCTTTTTGGCTTTTAAAGATGGTCTGCAACACCCTCCCAAAACTGAACACCTCGCAGCTGAAAACATTGAAAACATGCCTGCGGGAAAGGGAAGGATCGTCTACCAACCACGATTTTTCAGGCGCTAGGTTGGAGAGCAACTATACCATGACTAATGATTGAAATCAAGACGCTTTTCCCAATTTGGAGTTCAAGCATGCCCCGTCTACCCGCAACACCTCGCAAAGTCTTATGAACATTTGGTCCAGGCAGACCCTCATAGAGGGGTTAAATTTAAAAGGTGCAGTGTTATTTTCCCCTGAATGATGCCTTCTTGTTGGCCCGGTTAAAAAAAATCTGGAACACTGGGACCCCTTTGCCAACAAAAATCCGGGGGTTCCCATGGAAGTATCATGCCGAAACCGGGATTCATTCCTTGGGGGAAAAATGATATATAGACTAATATAGATACCTAAATTAATCATTTTGTTGGACCATGGTGAGCGGATAGAAGATTCAAACCCACTTGACAAATTGTAAGAACATGGCAATGTGTTTGTCTGTCTATCTATCTATGTATCTCTATCTTTCCATCCAACCATCCTCTGATCCGTTGTTTTTTATATGGACGTAGATATGTATAATATCCATATACCACGAATCCGTCCCAACAACCTCCTTGGGGAAGCAACAACAACAACGACAACAGATCATTGCCTGTATGTTTTCGGTTCAAACCAAGCCGCCAAGCCACGCCCTCGCACCTGAACAGAGTCGTGTCATCCACCCATGATGTGGTGGACTCTGACCATTCTGGCTGGTGCCATTGCATCGCCTTGTGAAAAAGTGGGAATCGCATATGGAGATGTGGCCGGCATCCCTAATGCAGGCTACACGAATGATGCAGATGGCTGCCAGATGACTTGTGGAAACGATTTCAAATGCAAGTCTTATACCTGGAACATTGGCAAGATTAATGTCAGTGTGATTTGTTAAAGGATACGGTTCATGGCTGAAGCTGCAATCAGCACGATCTTTATGATAACTTGTGAGTTGGATAAATTGTTGATCAACGGTATCTGGGCTTCAATTTTACATTCGGCCATGGATTCCGCAGATGATCTGTACTGGCTGACTCTTATGGCTGGATTGCAATTTTCGGCACCCCCCAAAAACCCACCGAAACAAATATGTAGACACCACCAAAGTGTGAGAAGATTAATTTGCTATTATTAGCTCGTTCTTTTTGGACATTCCTGGGGGGGTTGGCATTGGCAGGGCGCCCTTAGATTCCCATAATTCTAGGAACCAAGCCCTGTTTTGGTCCGATCCTTGCTGACGGTCATGGCGGTAGTGAAAAGAGCTTGGGGACATGTCACGCATTACATCACATTACGTTACTTTAGGTTACGTTACATTACTTTTACAATACAACGCATCACATCACACACGCATACACATATACATACACTGACACATGCACACAGACATGTACATACTTCAACAGGAAGAGATTTTGCGCTTGTTGAAGGTTCGTGTCATGACTTGGTCTCTACCGGATCGATTTATCATGCCCATTTTGCGTGGCAGGTGTGGCACGGTCAATTGTCACCCCGTTTTGAATTTAATAAACCAAAAAGCTTTTCTGGGGTGGAAATTGACCAGGATCATGTTGACAAAAGGATTCTAGGGGGAAGGGTTTGCAGTAGGACGACTCAAGAAGCAACACTTTTGTCCGGCCAGTGTATACATGTACATATACCTATGCATATACATATACATATGCATATACAGATACATTTCCATTTACATTTACATTTACATACATACATGCATACATACATACATACATACATACATACATACTTACATACTTGCATACATACATACATACATGCATGCANACATACATACATACATGCATGCATACATACATACATACATACAGACAGACAGACAGACAGACAGATATTAACAGCACACCTACCCTTATCAAACAGATGCAAATTGACATCCTTACATTCAGATATCACGGGCACCCACACAAAACAGCACGCAGACACACAGATGTATATATATATATATATATATATATGTGGTACACATATATACATATATAGAGATATTTCGCAAGTAAATACACATACCTGACATACCTATGCATCTTTTAAGGCCGAAGTAGTGAACTTGACACTTGAAACACTTCTATTCGTTTTTGTGTCCGACTTGACCCCCCAAGGAAGGAAAACTCCTCTCCAATGCGCGGGGCTTGCTGGCACTTCCCTTCTGCAGAGGAGGCGCAAACCATGGAGCCTTCCGCAGTGACTCGGATGAAAACTTCGTTTCGAAAAAAAATCCCCTTCGGAAACTTTTCCACAAAAGTTGGTGCAGTTGATTTTTGTTGGGATGGTTGATGATCATCGTTTTTGGAGAAGTTCCTTTCGGAGAATTGGGGATTTTGGCAGCTCCAACTGTACTTTGGAATTAAGTTGGTTCTAGCTCCCTTCCCTTTTCATTTTGATGAATTAGAGTCAGACACCAACAGCTCTGTAAAATCTTCGCTCCCTTTCAATGCCTAGCTAGAAAGTCAAAAATTTGGGATGGTGAGGCAAACGCTGTTAGTCTCCAGTAAGCTCACATCGCAACGAATTTTTTTTCGGTGTTTGGAGGGGGAAATATGTCGTAGAGAAAAAAAAGGTTAGATTTCGATTGCTGCGTTAGATTGTGCCAGAGTGTCCAGGGCAAATCCACCCAGGGAGGTGTCAACCTTTTTGCGACCTGATGTAGCAAAATGATGCAAAATGAGCATGCCTGTTCAGCCACTTTTTCTTCTGGATGAGTTTGGTACAAAAACACAGGTTGGCAAAACACAAAGTTGGCACACTGGCAAGATTTTGGACCGTAATGAATGGCAAGCATTTCTCCATTGCAAGCTGCAATCTTGTACGACTGTTCCCCAAAAAGTATTTTTTTTTAACTTCCCAAGGTAGAATCACCCACTTGGCAGTATCTACCACTTATACCAGAATATATCCTGGCATGGTGGGGTGGGGGCAGTTCACTGCAAATGACTGCTTGACACGGAGGTTTCGGGCCCTAAGACTTGCGAATCAGCTGCAACCTCTGCAGGTTTCGAATGGTTGGTTTGTTGCTTTGAAAGGTTGACATGGTGTTTTGCAGCAGCTGGTGTCCTTTGAGTGTAGGGTTAATGATGCATCCCATAGACGCAATTTTTACACACACGAAACGCATCATATCATGTGCTTCACATTCCTGTTTTTGTTTTGGTCATGGTGTACTGACTCTGGGCCAAGTACTGTATATAGAAAGCCAAGACACTTGGGCAGTTCAATTCCAAAATTAGCATAAATGGTCTTCAAAAGATTTTGCTAGAAATCAAAAGCGATGCATTTAACTTGGGAACCCCACTGCTTCGCAACAGTCACCGGCAGCAAAAATAAACATACATATTGTTTCAGCTCCATGGGAGTGAGGATCGCCATCTACTTTGATGCAGATGATGTATTACCTGAAGCCTCATTAATTGAGCAGTGGTCCATACAAGGGGGTATACGGCATGCTACCCCTGGCAAGAGAAAATAAACCATTTAATAAGGATCCCTTCTAACCAATCAGCACAATGGGATGCCAGAATCGAGGGTTTTTTCCCGTTGCTCAATTGGTTGTTTTGGTACCCGGATGGTTTGGGTTGTTTCTTTGGATCATCCTTTGGCACCTTGGATGCGCTTGCATCAACAGGAGCTACCTTGGGCAACATTGGCGATGCAGCCAGTGCTGGGATCAACGAGGCGGTGGACAGCATGAACGGAGAGGCGAGGGTGATCTTCTTGAAAAAATCAATCTGCGAAAACTGTCCAAAAAGGTCTGTTAGGTTAGTATTTTAGAATGTATTCAACATCCATCTTTCAGAACCCTTCCCATCCTGCACATCACCTTGAAATACCGTGGATCTCTTTCACAACCTTCAGAGGTCAAAGCAGCTGCCACTGCTGTTAGCAACGCGGTGCCTACCGTGCCACCACTGCCATCTGCGGAGGAGGCTGGTGATTGGGGGGAAAATTATCATGGCGTCAGGTACGGAATTGTCTGAAGGATGATTTCCATTGCTATCTTAGCCTTTGCCTACTGGAGGGTAGATGTATGATTGAACCGTGTAGTGCGGCAGCCACCGGCACCAGACAGCCACGGCCATCAGCGACGCGTTGCCCACAGTGCCGCCAGTCGCGGCTACACCGGCTACACCTGCCGAGGCTATGGGGTGGGCGTAGTGAGGGTGACAGGTTTGAAAGACAATGGATTTCCAATTCACATGTGAGCAGCTGCAGTTTTGTCGGAAGATGAAAAAAGTGCTGATAGGTAGGCTTGCAGGAATATGTTTAGTCTAGTAAAGCCGCCAACATCATTCTGATTCTTAGAGCTACCAAGTTGATCTTGGTGAGTTTTCTTCTCAGGGGGAGTTTCAGTTGACCACTGCTGCGCCCAAGGTGGCTTGGGGAGATTGGAGGGGAAACAGCAGCTGGTTGTTGTTTGGTTTCTAGCGACCAAACCGCCGAGGCAATTCCCTCCCCCCCAAAATCCTTAAGTTAGAGATTTATAGCAAATTGAAAAAGGCCAGCGTAAAGATCCCTTTTTAACAAACCAGTATAATGAAACAAAGGTTCGTTACACCGTTCATTTGTTCTGGTCAACAGAGCCCGACTTGTTCTGAATGATTTTGGCAATGTAGATATCCAAAATTCGAAGGGATGGACACCCACAGTCCCTTTCGAAGTATCACTTTTAGAAAGGCCTATGTTCGTTTTTCCAGGGTCTTTACTAGATTATTCGAACCAGTGAGTGACTATGTCCAGTCTTTTTTTCTCAAGTCGATGTCTTATCAGTTCATATTAGAGGCAATTCCGAGCTACTGTGCCCTATGATGTTTTTGCCGGGCAGATAAACGGAGCACCGTTGAAGACAACTTGGATCCTGGGGGTGGAACTGGTTACCCTTCTTGAAATTTGAAGCCGCGCCGGTTGGGGGAGACGATCGTTCTCCTTAAAATAGGCTCGGCCAAGGCTCGGCCTATTTTCAGGAGAAAACTGGTAGTCTTAGGGAGGGTAAATCTTTCAGAAACTGTTCTTCATTTTTCAATTCTGATTTAACGTCTTCTTTTTGTATCTCAGGTGTCGATTCTGAAAATTCATCATTTTAGTTTCCAGTTGGTCTTTTACACTCTAATTCGCTGAAGGTGTCAGAAAACCCTTCCCGCTGGGAAAGGTTCTTTAAGCAGAGGCAAAAAGGACCACGGGCAAAAACTCAAAGGTGTCATGAACCCTTTATGAACGCCCCTTCTTTCTGGCAGGGAAGTACCTCCCTGACAGACAACAGCCATGAACATCATATATAAATTTGAGGGAACAAAAACGGGTCCCAAGCTGGTAAATCATCCAAAATTTCCCTAGGGCTATGTTTCGTTTCACTTCTTTATCGGGTAAGGTCAAGAATCGTCTCCCGCTTTTCACCTGTCTTCTTGACATCCAAAATTTGGCGACCAGGCAGGTATTTCAGCTCACATTGCTGACTTGAAGGACAAAATCAAGAAATCTTTTGATGTCAACGTGGCTCGGGTGTTTCAGAAACGAACATTTGAGAAAACAAAAGGACGATCCCAAAGATGCGCCCATGTGATCAATATCCCCCCCCTTGTTTTTTTTATAGGAAGACACTCGCAGCAAAAAAGCATTCTATCACTTGGGGCAGGGGCATCCCGCATCCACCCAATTGAACAGATAGGGTTTGCATTTGGGGTTGATATGACCGACCCCCTTCAACTTTTCAAATCAAAAACTAGTGACTCCCAACAGGTCCAGAAAGATGGCATCGCACGAGCTGGTAGTCTTGAGGTGTAGTAAGGCCTTGACGTTTTCCTTGGTCAAAACCAACCTTTTGATTTTTGGACGTTGTTTTGCTTTTATGGATTCGAAAGTAGATCGTCAGTTCGTAAAGTCATCTAAAATCGAGAAGAACAACCAGTTTTTTTCCCCCCGCGAAGCATCACGACGGATATGGCTGCGTATCCATGTGGAAGATTTCCACACTCTTTGGGTGTTTTATTGGAGGCAAAACCTGAGGGAATATTCAATGTCAGACAATCCCCCTTGGAATTTCTAATTATAAAATGAAGGTGGTAAAACCCCGCATTCTACCTATGGCACAACTCTTGGTGCCTCCCTTTTTCACTATTTATCCATGTCGTCCACGATTCCGGCTTCACCCGCCGCTGCCGCTGACATCCCCAAGGATAGTTTTACCGCCAACATGGGCGGCCCTGGCTTTTGGACGAGTTTGGTCTTGGTGGTGGTGGCAGCTTTCAGCTTGAGGACTGCCTTCCATGGGAAACGCATCATGGAGTGTGGGTGCGTTGCCTGGAAAACACATGAACAACCACGAAGAAACGCGTTGCCTCTTGAAGGAAGGCACTAGGTCCAAAAGGACCCGTAGAGGTCATTTTGAAACAGCTGGCTTGTGGATGTCTGAGTTTGATCATCATCATCATCATCATCATCATCATCATCATCATCATCATCATCGTCATCATCGTCATCATCATCATCATCATCATCATCATCATCATCATCATCATCATCATCATCATCATGAGAATCTAGTGGATTCTCCGTCCCTTTTGGTTGACGAATCGACGAAGCCCTCCCTGCTACCAGGGTAGGGGCCCATTATTTCTTCAACGATGCTCAAAACGCAGCTTGGATTCAGAGCTAAGGGGCCCAGTGTGAGAGATTTTTTCAAGTATTTCTTCATGACAATTGGGAGTTATATAGTTGGAACCCCAGATTCTTCAAGATCAGAGGGTAGATATGAACATGTCAAACCTAGTTTGTACTATTAATGATGACAAGTCGCCACAAAAATGGCCTTCATGCATTGCCAAAGCTATGCAAGCTAAGCGTTGATGTGGGGAGCCTTCCAAGGAGGCATCCGATTCACATGATGTTTGCAGCATGCAACTTGTTTTCACTCAGGCCAAGAGGGAGGAGAAGAACCGCAAAGCCAAGTCTAGTGCCGCCGAGAAGCAAGCCAAACGTCCCTTGAGTGCTGAAATGGGGGTTGATTTTTTGTGCTATTTTCATCGCTTGGATGAGTTTTTCTTTGGGGGGTGGGTTTTTTAAAACAGAACTCGACGGGGTGACGATTGTTTGCTTGGATGAAAAGGGCCCATCAAAAACATACGAAGGGTGAAAGTGCTGTAAATAATCGGCAGGAAGTTGTCATTTCCATCGCATAGAATGGCAGGAACAGATGAGTCGTTGTTTTTTTTGGGCGTCCACATTTCGGCGGTTCAACTCCCGAAAAGCACGAAGACCTTTATTGCAGCCTGGGGCTGGATATCGGTCTTGCCTACCCGAGTTTTTTGTACGGGTAGACTTCAACACGGGTGATTAGGTGGGTACTATATTCACTTGGAGAGAGGCAGTCGATACCACTTACCATGATCATCCATGATCTGTCGGCCTTTCAGCTGTCTCGCGTCCCAAAAAAGTGCGAAAGGCTAAGGAGACCAACCTTCAAACTTGCGAGGTTAACTGGACAAGTACAGGTAAAACCTTTTTGATGGTCCCAAAATGGCTGTCCTGTTGACCCTGTAAGTGGCGGATACCTAGTTACCCCCCATGTAAGTAGGTGAAAAAAGAACCACATTTCGTAACAACTTAAGAAATGGTTGATTGGCGAATGACCTAATTACCCTACAGATCCCCAACATCTAAAGGGGTGACCAACCAGCTTAAACGACCAGAACCTGCATGAGGTGACGATGAAGAAGAGGCAGCCAAACCACCAACTTCTGCCATAACTTCTGCCATTGCAGCGGGGCAAGGGGCAGTGCAGCAAATGATGATTCTTGGTGCGGATGGCCGCAACGTAGCCACAAAGTGGGCCGAAAGTGAAGCAAAACTCTGAGTTCCCAAAATCCTGACAAAATTTCGAAGACGGTGCTTGTAGGGGGTTTTGGCGGCCCCGAAACGACACAAGAGGTCAGGTTTCGAAAGTGTTCTGTATGAGTATTAATTATTTGAATTAAGTAGCACTGTCAGCATTCTTATGTATTTTTAATATTACTAGCAATGCCATTCTGTTTAAACAATACAGGTGGATGGTTCGGATGGATGGTGAGAGAGGGAATCCTTCTTTCAGGGAACTGTGTTTTTGGTGGGGATGGTCGAGTAAACACCTTAAAATTCCACAGAATGGCCGGATTCTTACTGAAGCTTAAACAGAGATGATGCCATTTTCGAACACAAGGTTGAAGATCCCAGCTCTTTTTCGATAGCTTTTGCTTGTAAGGCTTGTTGGGTCCCAAAGTTTTTGATAGCTGTTGGTCTCTTGCGTCTAACATTTCCCAAGCCAGGGCACAATGCAGGGAGCGTCACAGAGAGACCTGGAAAGCCGTTTTTGTTGCAAGAAAAAAGTCCTCCTGAGGATGTCAGGCCAGCTATACCAACAGCCCGTGGTAGTGTCGCAGTCACAATCCCCACAATATCAGGCCGGGGGATGTTGGATGGACTGATGGGTGGTCGGAAGGCACATAAAATTGGCGCGGAATGTTCTGCTCATACTGATATTCCAAACAAAAGCTTGCCCCTTGGCCTGTTGGGTCAAATGCGAAGGGGCAATCCTTGACATGGATTATCCAAAGATGAGGTTATTCTTGGCTTGGTTGTGCGTAAACCCACTGAATACTGTCGGTAGGGAAGGCCAAGACCTTAGCTAAACACCCAACTTTTTAGGGGAAACTGTGATAAATACTAGACTTGTACCCTGGTGCAGTTATACTATGGTAAACTAACATGGGAATACTGTAGAAAATGCACCAATGTGAAGATGTATTTCCTATTGAAACTGGTGATTTTTTATGATTTTCCACTGCCAAAGTGGTTTTTTGACCTCTGTAGGAGGCGATTCCACCGGATGCCATCCCGACACATCCGTCCCGGTTTCAAGGCCTCCAAAGGTAGGTAGGTTCCCCCGTAAAGTCGGCCCCCAACAAACAAGTGGCACATCGGAGTCCACATCGTAAAAGGTTGCTTCGTTTTTGTTGGGGCTCTATATTCTTAGCTAAAGGAAACTCTTTTGGAGTTGCTGCTACACCAGTTACCCTGAGAGTCCAACGGGCCAAAGCATTTGCAGCTTCCCTAAGAACCTGCGGCAAAGTCTCCGTTAGCGGAAAGACTTTTTCAACTTCCCCGCCCAAAGAAGTTGCATTCCCGAAATTGTCCATGAAAAACCAACAGCCGGGATTCCCTGAAAATGATTCGATTTCCAATGTGACATATCCGATCCAAATTTTTTTGCGGATCGGATTCCCTTTTTTTGGGTTTTCATTTCAGGTTCTTTAAAGACAAAAGGAGAACGTGACTATATTTTTTATCTGGACCTAACTTTTGGAAAATGAACTTGACGAGAACCAAAACTCTGATCCCAGGCGATTTTTTTTTGGGATCCGTTCCATCCGATGAAATTCATCATAATGAAAACCCACCATTTGAGATATTTTTTTCGCAACCATTATGGGAAGAGTCGCACATCTCAATCATTATATACCCCCTCTGAAACTAAGATGGCCGCTGAAAAACATGGGTGGAAGATTGAATTTCCTTTTGGGATGGCCTATTTTCAGGTTCCATGTTGGTTTTCGCGGGGAGTATATAACTGTTTGGAGCCAGTAGTTGCGTTTGAATTTGAGCTGGTTTTTGTGTTTGAAGATGAGCCTCCTGCCGTATATAACTGTGCAAACATGTTGCTCTCAGGTTCTCAGCCCTTCCGGCACGGCCCAGCCCATCTCCTACGTGGTGCGGTGAGCCGTGAAGCTGGCCATCGCCCTGATGATGGCGTGTATCGGTTTTACACGAAAAAGACAGGTGGTTCCAGGTTTGTTGAAGGGGAGCTTGGTTTTGTTTCAACATTTTCAGATGTTTACTGCCTAGATGTTTCCTTGAGGTTTCTTAAATATTTTGATGTTCCTAGCATCCTTGAGATTCCATAACTGTAGTTTTGATCTTGCTAGGGCATTAAGATAGATGGATCCTGGATCATGATAGATTGACTCGTAGATGATGACAGTCAGAAGACCTAGGAAACATCTCCGAACCATTGGCATCTGTCCTCATTTTGATGTTGTTTTTGTTTTCCAGAGGTGGTTCCCAGGTCGTTCGAATAAGAAGGGCAATACGGATGTCCAAAGAGGACAATCCTCCACCCTTCGGTTGTGGTAGGAGCGGCGTGGCCATGGTGAACTTGGAGGAAGTTGATACTGTGGGAAGAAATCCAGGTTGTAATGGGTCCCCTAAAACTGTTGCAAGCGGAGTTATTCCCTCTTATACCACCTTAAGTACGGTTTTACTGGGCTTAATATATATATATATATATAGATATTTCATTTACATCTAGGTGGGACCCCTTACAGCAACTAAGCCGTTGATGACGGTCAGCGACCGAGCAAAGGTAGTTGAATGAATAGTGGCAGGGACCTAAGTTGCCACTCTGAAGGCAAACTTTCGCCACTTTGCACCTGAAAGATGGCATCCCAAAAGGAAAGGATTGTCATCCCAACCCTAGTGTTCAGGCAGGAGGGTAGTTTTAGGGAGGTGAGGTGTAGAATATGATAAACCCCACCAAGGAGCTCCAACACCATTGGCTGACATTAGTGACGCGGAGACGACGCAGAGTGAAAAATGGTTGAAGAAAAACATTGGCTGATCGAAGTTGCCATTTCAAAAGTACCAGCAGAAATTATCAGAAATTTGGGAATCACATGTTTGCAAGCCTAAAATGGAACTTGAAAATATGGTTCATAGAAAGGGACCATTATCTACAAACCACCCATTCAAGTATTCCGTGTTTGTGAAGTACTCGTACCTCAGAAAACCATCGTGTGGTTGATACAAAAACGAAGTGAAACTTGTCAAACCTTCATTCCAGAGAGCTTCCTGGTTGGCGTACTGTTATTGCAGTGATGAGCATCATGCAATTCATGATAAGAGGAATTGCGTCCTGTTTTTTTTTGCAGGTCTATATGCAACCATCCTGCTAAAGCGTGGTGCCTATTCACTTATTATTTGGACCAGGATACCAGTGGACCAGGGCCAATATTCCATCCAGGATTACATTTCAAGCTTCCAGATACCAACAAAGACCATGTCATGTCAGGTGTGCTGGTTGCTTTCGTGTGCGTGTGGAGGCACCACTGGGTGAAGCAGTCGCTGGATGTTGACAGGACAGGTCATGGGAGATTTGGGGATTTCAAAACTTCAAATGTACGTGTTGAATATTACCCCTCCAGGGAACTAACATATCCCCCTGATAAGGCATATTTGAAGATGATTTTCCTTTTCCCAAGGTGGGATATGTTAATTCCCTGGAGGGTACTCTTCTTTTTGGTAGTTGTACTTCTAACGTATGTCCAGGTGTGCCAGCATGTATTGTGGGATTGGCCGACAAGGAGATAGAGAGAGTTGTGAGTGTTTCCACCACCTGGGCGTTGGGCGTTTGGTCCTGGCAATAGGTGGACGTTACCATATCATATACCGATGAAATTTTTTGAAGGGAAAATCTACCGCTTGCACAGCAGTTTTGTTTTTCCCGTTTGGATTTCTACCTTTAATAAATCACGAAACAACCCGACTTTCCTCAAGGCCTTTGCTCCACCGGTGGGAGGAGATTGGCATACCATGAGGTCGGGGGAAGCACCGGCTCACCAGAAGATGGTTCAATTTGGGGCGTATATACTCTCCCTGAAACTAGCAGAGCACCTGAAAATGGATGGTTGGAAGTTGGAAGACTACTTTCCTTTTAGGATGACCTATTTTCAGAGGCTATGTTAGTTTTAGGGAGGGTAGTACACGGATTTCCTTGCTGAGACACGCTTCTAGGTGAAGCCTCCCAAAAAAAACGCAATTGTTGAAGCAGTTGGATGTGAGATACCTTCGCCTTTGGGCTGCAAAAGGTTCCCCCCAGAATTGAATACCATTTCAAAACTCATCCCGCTGAAAAGGAAAAGCATCTTCCAAATCTCCTTTTTTGGGTTCCACGCGTTTGTTTTCCGGGGCACATGAGTTGTTTGCAGTATTTAAAGTTGAGCAAACCGTATTGTAGTGATGATATATTGATGATATCATCCAACGTCACACTGGCCAAAAACCCTTGATTGATGGCTTGAGGAAATCGGAATTTGCTGGGTCCCCTCAACATCACCTCACTTCTAGGTGAATGATTGTTATTTACCCGGATGAAGTGAAGTCGGTGAAGGATTGAACAGTTTTGCCAGTTTTGGGGCGACACGAAGTGAACCTGGATTGTGGTTGAAGAAGAATTTACTGTTCCAATGATGTTCCAATGTCTTCGCAGTTCATGATTCTGTTTACCCTTTTCAAAAAAAAGAATCCTTGACTCAAGGTCCATAGATCTTCGCATCGATCTCCTTCTTTAAAAGCAGTTTTAAAAATCTACAGTGAAAACAAGACAGTTGGGCAACACTAATCAACACCACATTTCCCCCTCCAAGTTGGCGCTTCGGTCAACCTGTAACTAAACGACCAGGTACCGTTGCTCCCTGCCACTATGCCCCGTCCACCTGGTGGTGGCTCTAGATGCTGTAGCACGGCCAGGTGATGCGCTGGAGGCTATGGCAATGTCGAGAGCTTTGAGGGTTGTAAGCTTATTGGGTTCTTGGGGTCTTCAAAGATAGCAGGTAGGCATTTTTGTTTAGAGTGTCCATGTTTTGGTAGAGATACATAAAGATTCATGGCTAGTTTACAAGAGGAAGTGCAAAAAAACATGCAACATGCCAGATACGCGATTCCTGACTGTGTTGTAACTTGGTTATAACCCCTCGGAGCAAAACCTTAAATCAAGCCCAGTTGAAAGCACTATCACTATCATTCATTCACATATGTGAACGGGGACCACATTCTTTTGTACAAGTTGTAACTGGTATGAAAAACAGGGTTGCAGAGTTGTTCCCAAAGCATGGGCTGAGAAACGGCCAGGTTGAGATATGTTGAGATGCAAACATATTGCAGGTGTCATTCAATTACCCATATACCAGAGGGATCAGACAATGCAGATGTATGGCAATTTTTGGGGATTCCGGGATCGACAGGAGAATGCCTTACAGTTGAAACCCCGGTGGCTGTGCGGATGCTTAGGGATCTTCCCACTAGCTCTCAAAGACTTCAAGCCTTTTTTGGAGACTTAAGTGAATAATCCTTTTCTTTGGGAAAGGAAACGCAAAAAAGACCCAAACTTTGGAGATTTGGGAGGATGAAAGGTTCGAACTGGATACTCCCACCTAAGAGGCATGCACATTGTGCAAACGAAAAAAGCTCCCCTTCTTGTTACCTTCCAAAAAGTCAGACACCCCGTTCGCACTTGAAAAGTTGTGAACCATCTGGCATGGTATGGTTTTTGGTGCCTGATGTGAGCTTTCAGGTGTTTACGTGTTTCTGTCACTTGAATTTTCACCTCACTGACCTGGGTTCTCGGGAAGGGCAGTTGCTGGACAATCTCTGAGATTTACCTCTATGGCTTGCAAGGTTTATCTTAGGTCCAAAATGTCACCCAGGATGCCATCATCAGCACCAGGATGACATTTTGAGGTTCGGGAATTTGAACGAATAAATCTTGATTTGCCACCACGGAATCCTGAGGCCCCAGGGGGGGGTAGATCCAAGGTTTATCCCAGGTGGTGGCCCTTGCCAGATAGAGAGACAATCTGACAGCTCGGTTCAGATGGTTCAGCGGTTCCGGTCCGACCATGGAATCTGAAACTTTTTTTTGGTGGAAAAGGAACATATGATCATCATCAACACACCTTTCTTTTCAAAAGAAGGTTTCCACGTCAGTTTGCAAGGATGCGTGCTACTGTTGATTGAAGAAAGCCTACACCAGATGAGGTTGGTAATTTATCTCACTGTTTACAAGGTTTATACATCCCAGGTGGTGCCGGATTTCTTCCATCAACAGTATCTAGGTGGTGGTTTCAACTTTTTTTTTCACCCTTTACCTGGGGAAAGGATCAAATTTGACTAATGTTTTTCAGATGGGTTGAAACCACCAACTAGTTATGGACGATCCAAGCTCCTCAAATCGGCTGAGATTTGTGTCATTTGTGTAAGGCGCCAACGATCTGTCGAACGCTGGGAGGCGGGCTCAGGGCCCAGCATGGCTGGTTGCCGGAGAGGCTTCGCTGTTCCATTGGGGGTGGTGTTTCCATAAGATTGCTAATACATATGGCTGTATAGTATATATATATATGTAGTATATAGAGATTTGTTTTTATATCATTAGCAATGTATGTTTCTTTTCTAAGAAACTGGTCATTATTAACCAAAGAACGTGGAAGTATACTTATGTCTGCACAAGATCAAGAGACCAGGATGAAAGAGGATGTTCTTCCCCAACAGCTTGAGCTATGGGGTCTTTGCCAATATAGGCTCCGGGGCGGCTTCCCGGGAGCAGGTTCCCGGAAGGTTCCAGGAAGGTTCGGGGGCAGGTTCTGAAGCACGGGTTCTGGGGCAGGTTCCGAACGACAGGTTCCGGAGCTCCTGCGGGTAGGAGATGAATATAGAATAGATCTCAGAAATTTTTTTCGGAGATCCCTGGACCAAAACATACCTGACACACATCGCAAAGTCTAACTCTTTATTTTTTGATACTGCTGGGGTGGTTCGTTGTATTTCTTCAGGGTGTACTCACCTACGTTTGCTCCCAATGTTCCGAACCACGGGTTCCAGGAAGTTCCGGGGGGTTCCGGGGCAGGCTCTGAACGACAGGTTCTGGAGCAGGTTCTGAACCACATTCTGAACCACGGGTTCCGGGAAGGTTGCGGGGCAGGTTCCGATTCACGAGTTCCGGGAAGTTTCCGGGGCAGGTTCCGAACCACGGGTTTCGGGGCAGGTTTCGGGGGACAGGGTTCCGCCGGGACGGTTCCAGAACGGTTCTGGCCAGGTTTCTAGACTTTAGGAAACGGCTTATGACTTATGACCCAAACGTTGCAACTTTTTTACTTGTCAGCAGTTGTGGCAAAACGCTTGGAAAAACACGTTTTCTCAACATCCCCTTCAAAAGTGGCAGTGTGGCAACTTCGCAGATTCGGACGTGTAACTTGTTCATGGTGCGTTGATTTTCCTTCGAGGAGCCGTCTATAGATGCAGAATAAGAACAACAAAGATGGCAACATCGATGTGTCCGCAGATTTTCTTTGCTTGCATTGTTACCCAAGCTGTTGGGGATAACACCTGAGCTTATTTTTCCAGGAAAGAATTGAAACCGTGGAAATGTAGGGTCCAAAAGACAAGTCAGACCCTTGCAGTAAGCATACGGGTGTAGAGCATTTGGAAGGCTGTGTGTGGGTTTGCCTCATGACATGACTTCAGTCATAGCCCTTACACTGGGAGGCAGGACGTTTGTGGATCGTCGTGCCACTACAGGTGCCAGTGCCAGATGATCGGTGTGGAATCTTAGGAGCTTATGACTGTTAAAACCTGGTGTGGCAAACTCGAAGGTCAAGTAGGGATTCCACAGCAGTTTCTTCTACAAAGGTTTTAAGCAAGTTTTGAGTTTGCTGAAGGGATGATGATGATGATGATGATGATGATGATGATGATGATGATGATGATGATGATGATGATGATGATGATGATGATGATGATGATTCATGATTCATGATTCATGCTTCATGATTCATGACGGGGATGAGGATGAGGAGGATGAGGACCTCGTGCGGGTAGAAATGGTGAAACTCGAATTCCCAAAAATCGGGCCAACGCAGGCTCACGTCATATGGCCTGTTACGAAATTGGGCTGTGTCTGGGGAAATTCAAAGTGGGAACGTAGGAATGTGGGGTGTGTTAGTCACGAAGCTAAAACCACCAAAAAGTAAGTGTTGCTTGGACTTCCACGGTTTTGTTTTCTATGATAAAAAGAGCATGTTCAACACCTACGGTCATGCAAGAAGTTAGCAAACTAAGTTGCCTGCGATTTCAGCACCACCAGGATTTCATTTCAGATGTCATGACTTCAGAAGGTTCAATCACCTCTCTTCCAAGATCATGTGAAACCGAGGTTGTTACAAGGTGCTACGGTGACTACCTTGTGCGCCCATGATTTGAGGATGAGGGAAGGCATTCGCCCCAGATTTTGTTTCGAATCTAGAATTAAAGATGAATGCGAGGAAAAGACAAATGACACTATGATATCAAATTTACATATATTATATTATATTATTAGATAGGTATATATATATATAGGACTTATAAGTATGATTATGTGGTTCAAATTCTGCTTGCAATCCGTATGCGAAGCTTATCATCCGTTTTTGCTTGGTAATTTGTTGAAGAGTTCTCCATCTTGTGCCGGCTCAATTGTAGATCTTCTTGTCGGTAGGGACAGACAGAGAGTCCTTTGAGCCGACAGACATCGCCGACATGGATGGCAACCAACCGATGTACGTGTCACCTGACTTGACCTCCTGCGAAAATTTTCAGGCGGAGTCTGAAGCTTTGTCACAGCTTCCTTTGCCAAGATTCGCATGTTCAGGTGGCTCAGAGGATGTGAGACCCGATCCGAACTCGCAATCAAGTCAGCACCCTTCAGTTTTGCAGCAAGAGCTGTTGAAGCTGGAACAGCAGCAAATCTTATGGATGAAGTTGCAACTAAGACAAAAGCTGGCTCAGCGGGTACAAGAATTACAAGGGCAACTGCTGTTACAGCAGGGTGTTGGGCATGACAATGGTGGCTATCCAATGGCTTCATCACCATACCTGGAGTCTCCAGTTCAAGCATCAATGGGATCATGGTCCGAGATCCAGATGGAGAACGAGACCTGGAGCAAACCCAAGGTGAAAGTATCCAAAGCGGCAAAAACACCCAAGCCCAAGGTAAGGGGCGCACAGGCTGAGGATACACAAAACCAGTTACCAAAGGCCAACCTCAACAAGACTGATGACAAGAACACGGGCGGGTCGACCGCAGGTATGGTTTTCCCAAGTTTTTAAAGGGTTGCAAAGGGTCAAGATCCTTTTGAACAGAAGGAACTTCCAAGTAATTCGCCAAAGCTTTCCCCGGAAGTCCTTGGACACCATTTCTTTTCTAGGTAAGTTTACGAACCACCACTTAATAATAGTACAGCTTTATCATCATCCAAAGGAAGCACCATTTGTGGTTGACTTCCGGGGTTTTTGTTGTGGGAGTTACCTACCCTAAGGTCCTAGGCCATAGCTTGGAGATTGGACCAAATGGAAGGTGACTAAACGGACCACGGCGGAGGAAGTCAAAAATCTGCCGTGGAGTTGGGTTTTACGCACTCAGGAGAGTTCAGGAGTCCAGCTTTGCCCAAAAATCTACTTATACAAATGGCAATGGAAGAATCATCTTATCGTAAAGTTTGCCCTTTATTTTTTGTGGTCGTGTTGTTTTGCTGCTTGGCACCTTTGGGAATTCCAAGATTTCAATTTTTAGAATGAGTTGATCATGGGATGATCTTTGGATTTTAAGGAACAAAAAAATACAGAATATTTATATGCAGATATGATACTCGCAAAAATGATTGACAGAAAAAAGTGCAAAGTTCTGACATTGAACAGCCACCTGAAGTTTACCAAGGTAACTACAGGTAAGGGTACATGGAAAAAATCATTTGAACATCTTTCTCAAGGTAATGACTACATTACATATAACTGCCAATCTTTGTCCATACCAAATGCCTGGCTCAAGCTTCAAAAACAGTTGTCACCCGGGCGACCTGGAAAAAAGGGAGACCCGTTTCAGAAGATGCCATCGCGTCTACAGGCGGACCTCAGTCATTGCTATGCCCAAATGAAGTGATTTGATGATGAACAGATACCCTCCAAGGAAACCAGCATCATATCCCCTACAATTCGCCGGCACGGATGGGAGTGAATGGGTTTCCCGGAACACTTCCCGGGATAGGTGGGATATGTTTTCTCGTTCCCTAAAGGGTAGCCAGCTCCAGGATGTCTGTGGATCTGGTGGGTTGACCCAGTGGAATGCCGCGATGTCCCTAAAAAATCCACGGCAGGCCTTTTCGGCCGGTTTTGCGGCGATGGCCGGCTTGGAACTAGGTGGCGTCCCGGCCGGTGGAATGAAGTTCAACATGTTGTAGTTGGTTGTAGTTGGTATGCCTAGCAACAAACCTAGTATGTATATTACACAAGTGCATGCAGACAAAACAGACATACAGTACATGATGTGAACATGAAATGACTTCAAATATGCCATTATTCTGACTGCTATTGCTACAAATGTAGACTTAGATTTTACAACTTAAGCCAACAAAAATTAGAAGTTGTATAATATTGCACATGTATCCATCCACCAATTTACGTGACCCACCCTTCTTGGGAGCTGCGAGGCATCGGCTTCTTGTCCTTGGGTCAGCCTTTAGATCCGCCACGATCTCCAGCGCGGGTGGCTGGGGCATCTGAAACAGCCATCAGGAGTGGAAGCTGCGGGTAGCTTCCAGATGATGACCAATCAACCAGCCTCTGAAAAATGTAAGAAGGCTGATTTTAGGCGTNTCNCATNACTANAACGTCGTAGTACACGTACCTACTACCTACTACTACTAACGTACTAACGTACTAACCTACCGAACGTACTAACGTAACGTAANCTGTGAAGCCCTAAAATCAGCCTTCTTACTATTTTTTCCACTGCCCCTATGTTAAGGTCACCTCACCACCATGTGCTTTGCATCTCCCACAACAGGACGTCCAGTGCTGGGGCCGCCGCCAGCGTCGGGAGTGCGGTGGCCGTGGCCGGCGTGCTGGCGACGATGGCGGTGCGTCGAGGGCCTCTTGGTACGAATCTGGGGGGCCGAGGTATTCGGATGTGCCAGGTCTTAAGTGGCTTACAATCAACTTACAAATGGGGTTCCCCACGTATAGATGGGGCTAATATATCTAATAATGTAATAGAGTATTTCAAAAAGTGTAACATGTTACAAGTATAGCCCACTTACTATCCAGTTCATAAGTTCCTGGAACATCCCTACATTTTCAGTCAATGTATGGTTTTCTTTCTGAAGGTCCAGCCGCCCCCTGCGGACCGCCCGCCACGCTGAGCCCAACGAACAACCGCCAGGGCAGATTCCACCGGTGGGACGGCTAGTGGGGGTTGGGGTTGGTTGATAGGGTTGTTTCGCTTGCAAGATCTTCTTACAAACGATGGACATTTTTCAAACAGAACAAGGTTATCGGTTATCGGACAGGTCTTGGACATTGATTGAGCATTCGCAATGGAACCGAAAAAATAAAATCCAGGCTTAGAATCAAAGGTTTTTCGGGGCCAAACCTTCATTTTCGAGGGGAAGCAAGTTATGGGCTCCAGAAACAACTACTGAAGCCCGTACGATTCTGAGAGGGAACATGGCAAATGTAGCCCGGGGTTGATTGAAGTTTGCGTATGGACGTTTAGGAATCAAAAGTGATGTTAAGTATGGTTAGGAACAAACCCGGAATGGTTCGACCTTTGATAATTCGAGTGTAGAGAAGCATGGAAAGCATACTTGCCACCAAGCGTTTTTTTTGTGCCCATGCTCCTTGCTGGCTAGAGCTTTCATATGCTTTTCTACTTCGGGTTGGGAGGTTGGCAACTGAGTCGCGAAGGAAATAGAAGGGATTCTTCTATTATAATGACTTTTTCCAATCCCCGTAAAAATGTGTAGTATAATCCCGAAAATATAACCCAAACAACCAGATTTTTCATTGCCCCCCCAACATTGCGAACCACTTACCGTAGTTGGGTTGAGCATTGAAAGTTGTAGATGCAGCGTCCTCAACTGCTGTTGAATTACATTTTGGGGCACTCTGATGTTAACATCTTAGGCAAATAGGTGTAGAAACGATTTTCAACCCACATTTGTCATGATTTCAAGATGTACAGACTACAGACTCCGCCAAAATCTAAGATATGGAATAAAGAAACTTGGAAAAGGCAGGTTTTTTGACAGTGGCTCAATCTTTGAGCTGGTTTTCGCAGGTTACAGTAAATTTTTGGTTGTAAGTCTTTCGATTGCCAGTCACTCACCCTGACCTGATCTCAGCCACACCAGGTGCGCATGCCCATGGTGGCCACAGGTAGCGGGGCCATTGACGTGATGTCCAAGTTGCTCCAGGATCGCATCCTCATGTTGAACGGCCAGGTGCCATGGGATTGGCTGGGAAAGGAGTGGGCAGCAGGAGTGGTGGAAAACGGTCAAATTCCTGCAGGTTTATCTAGAGAGTGACAATTATAGTAGGGAATGTGCACGATATATTTTTTTATGCGTTTTATGAATATAAAATATATATATACGCGTATTTATGATTATAAGGAACATATGTACATATATATTATATTGATGTATGTATTGTAAGTCAAAAGGCCATTAAAGTACTAGTCTTTTGGCATTGTTGATCATAAATCCCTACTGAAATCATGGCCTTTCGGAAAAACCAGTGAATTAATGGCCTTTCGACTTTTCCAGGCTATATTTGATATATATTTAATATATATTAAATATATGATAGGCCCCCTTTGCAACTTTTGGGCACGTAAAAAATCATCCTCCAGTTCGGTGAGGTTTGGGGACTTTAACCTTTTCGGTGGGGTGGACTTACCCCCAAAAAACAGACCGGAAAGATGGACAAGTTGAAAAAGTGCCCAAGAATTTATGGAGGGGAGCTACATGAACAGTCATGAACAGTGTCCAATAAATCCAGGTTCTATGGACTGACTTCACTACCATCACTACCCGGATGTATGATGGCAATGGTTAGTAGTAAGCCATTACAAAGGATCCCGGGAATCACCGTTTTGTTGATGGAGTGGAAGTCACATGAGTCTGATGAGGTGAATGACGAGATGGCCAACGTCTTGGTGGCCCAGATCCTCTACCTGGCCAATCAGGACAAGGGAGCCACCGACCGGGGATTTCAGAGACCGGGAGATCCGACAAGGGGAGGGAGGGAATTTTTTTCACGGGGGTATTTGAAGCTGGACCTTGACTCCTTCTGCATGGGAGGGGGCAATGGTGGTTTTCAACCGCGGTTGCATATGATGATGTTCCACCAAGCCGGTATAGTTCTGGGTTTTAGCTTTGGTAGGAACTCTGAAGATGCTGAAGCTGCTGGTGTTTTGTTTACAAAGACGTTCAGTCCAAATCCGAATTTCAGGCTGCTCAGTTCGACGAATTTGGGGCATTCCGGATTCCCAGAAATGACATTGCGCCATAAATAGAAAAAAAACAACGTCCAACATCGAGAAAAAAATCCTGTAGGATGCAGAGAAAGATATCACGATCTATATCAACTCACCAGGCTGCGGACAAAAAGGGTGGGTTTCTCCCCTTTTCTTCAAAGGGGAACATGTGAATACCCAAACTGGGAGGGTACTCTAAATAATATACACCAACCTCTAACAACTATTAAAAACAAGTCATAGCCTTTGGGCAATCTTGGGAAATAATATAGTGATACCTAAAAGCTACCCAGATTTTACCTTTCAGTGCAACCGGGGGAACTTACTTTCATCGAACAGGGTCACCATTTCCAAAGAAATATGTTGGAGGGTCCAAATGTTGAGACATCCTGTGCTGGATCTTTGGTGAAGTTGATTGGGAATCCCGAAAACGAACTTTGCAGAGCTTCCTTTTTGCGAATGTGATTCTAGTGAAAATATGTGAAGGTATAGTATAGATTTGACTCCTAGCAAGCACGGAATGGGACTTAAGGTGTGCCAAGAAAGGATGTCTAGATGTTGGTTTACAAAAAGTCTTTAAACCCTGAACCCTTGGGTTTCGTGATCCAATTTGATTTGCATATATATAATATATATATATATATTATACCTATATATCTATATATGTATATAATATTTGTTTCCCTTCAAGTTTTTCAAGCACCAACTCTGGTCCTACTAATTTGGTCGTGTCATCATGAAGGTTGCGAATAGGAGTTCCTCCAAAAAACGTAGCGAATAGGATTGGGGGAAGGTTAGGTGAAATCTTGTTGGGATCCCTAAACCTTCACGGCTGCCACTGTAACTGCCAGGGGGTAGGTGAATCATAGCAAGACTTGAGGGTGATTTGACATGACCAAGAAAGAGACACCCTTTCAACCAAAAATCACAGCAGTACCCAATTCCAGCAAACTCATCTTCCAAACCTTCCGAGAGTCCTATTTGTTGTTGGGGAGGGTACTTGGGTTTATCTTGGTGTTTTTTTGAAGTCTAAATTTTAAATGAACCAAATTGGTAGTTAGCCACCTGGAGGTCCAGCCCCCTTTCCAGCAGTAAAGTGCTTTGGGGGCATTCCCATAATTGGCCCACTTTCAGAAAACATCTTGGGACTAGTGATTAACATTATACTCCACCATCTCTTCACAAGAGTCTTGCCCCTTGCGATATGCTGCACAAAAGTTGGATCATAGTTTCAATACATACTGCATCACTGCATCAAGGAAAAGGAGCACCAGGAAACCAACATAAACCATCAGGCAAAAACCAGCCATCCATTTTTTCATGGGTTTTAATCATTATTGGCAAGTTTATTGAATTGTCAGGGTGAAAAAGCACTGTTGATATGACGCTGTTTGACCCCTTCCAAAAAGCCTCTTATTTTTTCATCCCTTGCCCTTAAATGAACGAAACCTTGCCACGTTGCTCACCTATTTGTTTCCGGATCTTCAAACGGGATTGGCCTGGCATTTCTGGGGAAACTACCTCCGCCGGGGGGAACCCCCGAGGCGGTTCTGTCTCTGCTGGGATGGCTATCTATGATGCCATGCAGTTTGTTCCCTGCGCCTCGGTTGGATGCTGCGGGGGCTGATATTTTCCTATAGATTGTGCCCTCTCAACGTTTTGAAATTCCTTCACATTTCACGTTTTGTCCACCCCAAAAAAAAATGGGCGAAGATGGGCTATTTTGAGGAATCATGTTTCAAATGGGTTTCGAATGTTGAACCAAGTTTAATTGGTGGCTTTAGTAACCAGCAATGTTCCTGACACATCCCAGTCAGGGCCGAGGGGGGCGTGGTAAGACTTGCCTTGGCACGGAACAAGTCTACCATATCCAACCTGTTGCTGCAGTCATGAAGGTTGGGTAAGTTTCCTTTGATTTCTTTGGAGTTTGATTACGCTTGAGCCTAGATTCGTGACACGACTTGCAGTTACTTAATTTTGGTGGTTGATTTCTTGAGTCAATTGGTGAGCCCTTACTTCATGTTTAAAATGGTAGTAGTTCTAGACGGGCAATTTGAGCTTTGTGAAGATATAAGCGTTTGACAGAATTCGTGTAGCACTAGGCTGTTGACGGAAGCTGCTGTATGCTGTATGTTTAGTTAACTGGGTTCGGCAATTTCACCTTCTTAACGGACCTTCACCCCATTCTACAGAACTTCTCGAACAGTTACTTATTTTGTTGAGAGCATGGAATGTGATGACAATTTTTACGCCTCAGGCGATGTGTCCACAGTGTGTTATGGCATGGCTGCCTCAATGGGTGCCTTTTTGTTGGGCGCAGGTGGCTCGTTTGATGGTAGGTTTCATTGCAAGCTGCTGACTTTTCGTGGTGCCGACTCGCCGACCAAAAAAACCATACAACATCGCTGAGATGGAAATTGAAAAACACACATCGCCCTAGAAAACGGGGAAAAGAAGAGATGAAGACAACATGATTTTGATGAAATCGCCCTGTAACTTCTTTCATGTTTTTTCTTCCTTCAATTTTACTTCCAAGCTTTTTGCGATTGATGATTCAAAAGCGGGGAGTTTGGGACCCGGGGACTCATATATATCGCAAGATTGGAACCGCGGGATTGGCCCTATTCTTCAGTTTTGGGCAACCACACTTTTGTAAAGAATAAAGATCAAAGGATAAATGGGATGGAACATGAATACTGATAGTTCAGGTTTATATAATTAGTCGTGAAGATTATGTCTAGATATGTTTTCTCTCATCTCATCTAGTGTGCCCTAAGCCAATGACGCTATATGGTTTTACAGCATGGTTGTTTGCACGAGGAATGCTTCCCTGTGAGCATGGCAGGCACCAAGGGCAAGAGACGGTCATTGCCCAATGCCCGTATCATGTACCTCAGACAGCAGTGAAGATGGACATCAACATGTGGGGCTAAGGGACTTGGAACGTATCAACTTGCGGATGGGCATATTTCTTGTTCATTTTTTGGAACGGCCCCCTATAAAACCTTCACAAACTCCACTCTTAGTGGGCCGGGGATACCCCCAACATAGGCCTTTTTTTAAAAATAAACAGTTGTTTTTGGAGTCCTTCATCCTTGACATGGTGGATTTTCTCCATTCGCTTCCAGGATCCATCAGCCACTAGGAGGGGCTGGAGGTCAAGCTGCTGACATTGAAATTCAGGCGCGCTTTTTGTGGGGAGATTCAGGCCGGATCCAACTTTGGGTTTTTCGGGAAGGCCTAGTTAATCCAAGTTGTGTATGTCGACATGGCTGGTTTGGACATGGTTGGGTCACAGCTCCCAAAAAATAGTTTCGACCTAAAATTCTATGCCAACTTTTATCTGAACAGCCAAAGTTCTAAAGAAACATATAGAAATATCATATATCACGATTTTTTTTTGGGGGGCCCCCAGCTGACTTGATGCCGAGGCGAAAGAGATTCTTTTTCTGAGAGAGATTCTCAATACGCCACTTGCTTCAGAGAACGTGAATGATGATTTTGTTGTTATTGATGATTGTGGTGATGGTGATATGTGATGATTATTATGATCAATATATATTTCAAGATGGAGAAGAACATGAAACGCAAGATGAAGAAGAAGAAAAAGAAGGAGGAGGAGAAGGAGGAAGAAGAAGAATACTATGATAGATATTTGTCATATTATTGTGTGGATGATGATGATGATGATGATTATTATTATTATTATTATTATGATGCTGATGAAGATGAAGAAGAAGAAGATGAAGAAGATGAAGAAGATGAAGAAGATGAAGAAGATGAAGAAGATGAAGATGAAGCAACGCCCCCTTTTTTAAGGACAATATCGGGTTCAATTCAATGACACACCGTTGCCGAGTGCTGGCCAAGGTACTTGGCGGACTTTACCGGCAAGTCCCTGGACGCGGTGGCTGAGGATTGCGATCGTGCCTTGAGCAAATCCAGGTGATTCAATTCTAGAACCAACTTGATTCCCATTTGTTTCCAAAAAGAGTCATGTTTTTTTATAGACAACTACCATCCATACAAGGTCACGTCACAGTGATGGATTGTTTTTTTCTTTGACTTGATATTTATTGATGGATAGGACTTTGCGTGGGTATTTTAAAAGACCTCAACCAGTGGCATTATTGTCGCACTAATTCTATGGTTCAAAACTATTAGACTCCCAAAAATGGAGCTGCCAATCGTTTGATGTGAGCTTTTTTTGGCCCCACATGAACATGAATATGTTTTCACGCAGCCGGCGAGCAAACATAGCTGACTGCATAGTGCAGCATGGGTTTCAGTTGTCAGGTTCACCGCAGGGTATATACTGATATTCGTTAAGAACATGATGAAGCTGAACTTTTCTGATTTTTTTCTGCTATTTGTTTTGGTAGCATGTTGAATGCTGGTGTTGAACATGTATAACATAGGTTGTCACCCTCTCCTCGCCTTCAAAGTCAGTATTTTGCACCAAAAGTATGGACTACCAACAAATGCTATGTTATATGTTGTTGTTTTTGTGGTTGTGGTTGTTGTGGTTGTGTTTGTGGTTGCTGTGGTGGTGGTGATAGTGGCCACCGTCGTCGTTTTTAGATAGCAAAGTGCTTGCACCTTACTCTTCATCTGCTGCTGCTGTCGTGAGGCGACTACTACATGACGCCTGAGGAGGCTTCTCAGCCCCTTGGGCCTAACCATACCGAATAATTTGAAGAGTCGTGAATATCATCACTGGAATCGCCCCCCCCTTCCCCACCTCAAGAAATATGCCTTGTTCTTGACAAGATTAACAAGGCGGAATGGTAGCTCTTGTGGTGGTATACTAGTAAATGATAATCCTTAACAAGGTCTGGACCTCTTGGAGGTCCACCAAAATGGGGGATTGGTTGACCCAGATTCTCCCAACTTTCCCCTCATGTGACAAGTGATGTTTCCGCATCATCAATGTGTTCTCATCTCCGACTTTACCATGATAAAATGCGATTTCAGACTTTGAAGCAACACTAGGGTAAGAAGGCATTTATCTTCTTCAACCTTGTTTAGCAGGGAAATCAACTCTATCTGCTAGATATTTCGTCACTCCGACCAATCATTTTCGATGATTTACTACACTCCCGGAAAGGAAAAAAGGACATGACCGGCAGTCAGACCGTGAGCCAAGGTATGGCATTATCGACGAGGTGGAGCGTGTGTTAGTTTTCGGGGGTGTGCGTGTGCCACCAGGTTTTTACGAAAAAAAGGGGTGATTGATGGATACACATTTGAGGTGGTGATTTGCCATTAGGCAGCTTGAAGTTCTTGAAGGGATGGGTCCAGACAATCCAAATGAAAGTTGAGTTGGACTGCTAAGTTTTTCGACCGTCTATGTATTTATTACAGTATTTATATATGTAGTGATATACTTTATGTATGTGTTGTATCCCGAACTGCCAGGGTTCACCGCAGGTCATTGAGACTAAGAGCTGGCCACGCTTGAAGAAACCAGTGAAGCCTGAGTTACAAACAGCCCGCTAAACACGGGAAGCCGTGAACAGCGGTTTGTTGCAGAACCCGTCGAACTTCGACGAGTTAGTCAGCGAAAAGTCGAAGTTGCTAACCTTCAAATCATTGGAAACTTGGGGGGTTTTCCTGACAACTTTGGTAGCTGATAGATGATCCCTGCCGGTGGGCGATCACATTGGAGACAAGTGACCCTTCAGCACATCCCAAAAAGGAGTACACAGCAACGCAAAAATATTAGAGAAAGTTACCAAGGTCAGACAGTACCCTCCCCAAAACTAAGATAGTACCTGAAAATGTACTTTCATTTTGCCTATTTTCAGGGGCTGCGTTAGTTTCCGGGAGGGTAGCTTTCTGAAAAAAGCGCACTCAAAACACTCACCTGATTCAAACATTGGCAAAAGATGGCAAGAGTTTGCGAATTCCTTGATAGATTCACCTAGATATTTTTGATCTACGAAGGTTTGCTTTCTAAACTTGGGAGCGAAGAAGCCCAGGAAAGTTTCCCTAATACGACATAGTGCGTTGAAACCTTGTTGAATCAGCAAAAAGATCTGTTGGGTGGCAGGTGGTTTCAAAGTTTTTTTTCCTCCATATGTATTCACCCGTCTTTTTTTGGAGAAGATTGCAGCCCATTTCAGCCCTTTGTGTTAGCAACTTCTATGGCCCCGGCGGGCCGTTGAATGTATTGATGAAAATAGTAATGGATTGCCCCTGGAGCCAGGAAGGAGTTGGGCCAAGGTCAGTTTTGAGACTAGAAAACTTAAACCAGCAAAGAAATATTTATACCCTGTAAGTCAAAGGCCATTAGAATATATTAAAATCATAGTCCCGTGGAATTGTTGATTATAAATCCTAAAATCATCGTCTTTTTGGAACAACCACCATTGAATTGATGGCCTTCGGACATCCAGGGTATAAATATAAATATGCAATCCATTTTTTGTGATGTTGCTCATTGTTGCCCCCTGGCATATTTTGCCACGAAATGATTCGTCCTGGAATGGAACGCTAGTGCATTTCTTTTGCTTGGGTGGGCTGGAGATAAGAAATATTTGTATCTTCCGACATGACAATGAACAAGGCTTATGATGTTTGCAGCTTTGATTCTCTGCTTTCCATGGGAACTGTACTGAGATTCTTTGTGTTCATGATTTGCTTCTATGATTGCTCTGACTTGATTCCCTAATTTCAACTTTTGCACCGATTACATACATGCTTGAAAACCATTTTAGGTATAAAATGCTACCATTGCACACGCCCTCTTGTGAAGTGTTCGGATCGCCTAAAAAGAGTTTTCCAGGCAAAGCGTATGTTAAGATTTGCCGATTCCTTGAGGTTGGGAAACACCGAACCTCCTACCTCTTTCCAAGGGGCAACCGTTAGATGCAGCGAGCTGTGCAAAAGGAGCTCGGAAAGTCCGCCGAGAAAAAGGTGGTGAAACCCCACGCAGTGGTGCTCGATTTTTGACAGGTTTTTCGGGTTATTTAGGGATTTCCATGGGATTCCCATATTGGGCTATAAAAAATCCCTAGCAAACAGGGTAGTTTTCAGTTGGAGTTTTTCACTTGCTCATGGACCAACGGATGACATGTTAGGCCTTACAAATGACCTGAAGGAACTCGACAATACATCATATGAAAAGTACTGAGTTTAGTATATATTTTTGTATGTATGATTATCTAGTGGATTATGCTACCCAGCTGTTTTTTTTTCGAGGTACCTGTGCCGTGCCACAGGTACTACGCGGTGTCGTCGTCACTGGAATCCGTTGGCCTCGTGGGAGTGTTACTGCGGCCCCTGGGACTCAGGTGATATAGGGTGCAGCCAGAGCTAAACTGGTTGGTGGTTTTAAATATTTTTGATTTTCATCCCTACCTGGGGAAATGATCCAATTTGACTAATATTTTTCAAGGGGTTGAAACCACCAACTGGTAAATTATTGATGAAACTACCCCCCTGAAAACTAACACGACACTGGAAAATCCACCATTTGAAGATGTACTTCCTATTGAACATGGGGGATTTTCCAATGTTATGTTAGTTTTCAGGGGTGTAGGTTAATTAGAATCATTGGCATTAAAAAATGCAGGATGGTTTTTGTATGTTTGAACTTGAGAACCACAAAACCCTAATGTTAGCCTGGTTTCTCGGTCGTGAATCTCCTATGTCTACTTACTAGATGGGTTTCACAAAATCATTCTTTTTGGTGGTGTTTCCTTTTCGAAGTGCAACTTAGGCAAAGCCGTGTGGCTTTTTAAAACGATTCTGGGTTGAAATATTGAAAAAAATTATAATTTGAACAAAAAATGGGCATGCTTCCATTTTTAGTTTTGAACTCATAGTCTTTTCGGTTTTTTCGATTTGCAGCGACAAATCGGATGCAACGGCCTTTTCGGCCTATGATTCGGTCGAGGCAAGGCAACTTGTCACAGACTTTTGGTGCCATTTCTTCGAGACTGATATGGTAGAATCCTTTCGTCACTGATATGGTATAATTAGTCCAACTAGTATAAAAGTGGTAGCAGGTGACAAGTATGGTTCCTAAGTTACCTACATGGGGCGGTCACCCGTTTCTAATCAGCCTAAGGATTTTGTTTTGCAACAATTCCGCTGTTGTTTCTGATTACTTGGATTACTTGGGGTGTGATCAGCTGTGGATGGTCCGATCCAACTGTATTCCCAAGGCCCTTCCTTCCGTTCATCTCTTGGCGGCTGAGTAGCGTAGCAACGCATGACATGGCTATCAAAGTGTTGAAGCGACATTGGCAGGCAGCTTGCTTGGGCGGGCTGGTGGTGCCGGTGCCACGTGAGAAAATCCATACTTGTCCCCTAATGGCAAGGGTAGTGACTTTAAAGCAATAAAGAATTTTCCGCCATCAAAGGGAAAGAGCATGTGTTACCGTTGTCCCTTCAAAATTGTGGCTACTTAACAAGTGAAATGCATTGAAATGCAAAATTGTTGTTTTTCACGAGACTTCAAGGGAAATGGAGGACTTCCACCCAGCTACTCGTACGCGCAGGTAAACAAACAGGAACACAGCAATAGACGACCCCGGATTCCAATATGAAGTGCATTCATGTATCATGTATCTACTTTCAATAATATCTATATATATATATATGTATATATATATATATGATTTGCTACTTTGCCTTGTTCGATTTTCCTCTTTGTTAGCGGATCTCTGCAAAGTTTGTGCAGTTGCAGTGATATGATGATCCACTAAGGGATTCCCAAAGAGTGTATATATGTAATTTACCTCGAGATTTTAACAAAGACCAAACCATTTGCCATTTTGAAAAGATCTTATTACCCGCCCCAAATATCATTCTGTATACATCAACCAACCAACCCCCTGCCCACAAGATTGATGGATTTGCAGATGCGGTTTTCGAGGCCTTGGCGTCGCGGGAGAGCTTGCTCCTCCCGGCGCGACCGGGCACGCCGCAAACGGCGCCGGCGTGGGGGTGGCTCAAGCAGAGTTGGTAGACGGGTGGTTGGCTTTCCCGTGTACCTGACCTTTTGAAATGATCCCGGAAGCTAAATAGTTTTTGGTCTTGGTAATTCGAATATTACACACACACACATACAAGTATTACATAAACACACATATACAATCAGAAATATATATGAATATGTATAGTATAATTATACAGTACATATTTTGGGAGATACAGAGGTAGACTGGTAGACTGGCAGACCTCCCAGAAGGAGCTCATTTTGGATCAAGTATAAGTAGAAGGCACTCTTCTCTACTTGTTTGGGGAACGCTCGCCAGTAAGACGAAGTAAACGAGGGGACATTCGTTACAGCTCCAAGATCGTCCACATTTTCCATTTTTCCATTTGGAGGGGAAGCCTTGAAATGGTGGCAAAAATACTTCTTGGTGAAGTTGGATGTTTTCTCCAGGGCAAGTTGCACGTCTAAGACCAATGATCAATGATGATCAGTGATATATTTGCAAGATCTATGCTAGATGCATCGGATTTTGACAAGTTTGGTTCCTACAATGGCACACGAAAAACGAAGATGGTCAGGGTTGAAAGCAACACCATTTATATGCCATGGGAATCCTACCTGCCCCCACACGTTAACTTGCCAGGAAGAAGGGTTTCTTAATTCGGTATTAAGGGACAAGCCGGTGGTCTTCATAACCCGGCTGTAAACACGGCTCTATAATTGTGGGGTGTAGCTTTGGGGGGGTGTTCTTGATCCGATTCCCATATGCATGAGAACAGGTCTGCCAGGGAATTGTGGCCAATCCGAAGTATATGTAATGTATATGGAAGTAGAGAAATAATGCAAAGTGTGTAATTGAAAATACCTTTAAAAGTGTACGTATGTGTATTTCAAGGTGTATGTATGTGTATACATTGAGATGCGCCCCCTCTATCAAACAGTCACCACCAGGTTTTACTTGCCGGTCTTACAAGGAGATGGAGCATCCCAATACTCCGCAGAAGTTGTCGCTTTTGATTCACACAAAGAAATAAATTCGGCATTTTCACGTTTTTATCTTTTGCACCAAGGCATTGCAGAAAATGAGGAAACACATCAAGCGAGCCACTGTCCGTTTTTTTTTTCCATTTTTTTTCTAGAAAAAAAGGCCGACTTGCAAACCGCCAACCAAATCACCATGAAAAGCCTGGGAAAGTCCACCACGAAATGGCCTGATTTCATGCGTAGCAATTAGGAATTGATGAAAGTTGGTGAGAATTCTTCATCGTTGCTTCCCATGTTGATGAGATTATATCATGCAGGACCAGGAGATCATTGTTTTCACTCACTTATATCATACTGTGTCCATATAATATATATGCATCTGTAAGATAAATATGTCATAACATACCAAAGTTGTAACCACCAAGTATCTATACTGTACCAACTTAGGTCAGAATATATATATATATATTTATAATATAATATATCACCAGTCCCAAAACCGTCATTTGCATATAATATACCAATCAACCTTTGCCTGGATCCCAGGCCACGACATGGGGAAGATGGTGAAAGCCAAGGTTGGGGTCCCCAATTCAATGACGTATATATAGGTATGCATACATTATACGTTTTGCATGGAAAAAAACCGGTTAAACATGGTGGATGTTCCATGGTTACACAAATGTTACACAATATCCTTTAGTGACCATTCATGATAATTCTACTTTGTTGGCAGGAACGCGCGCACACACACACACACATATGTATATAATGTTCGCGTGAAATGAGCACTGAGCGCTGCTCACTTGTTTCAATGGTCAAGCACGGCCGGGAATGCACAGGTGTGGTTGGCGGTTTAAGCACCTGCAGTTCTGGCGGTCTGCCAGGAAGCTCAGGCGGAATCATCGATACGTCTGGTAGAGCTAAGCCTTAGCCGAGTTCCGTGGGACGGTGAGCTATCTCATAAACCTACTTACAGGGCAAATTGTCAACAAAAAGGGCCGGACACCCCAAAAAACCTCAAGAGGCAGCCAGATAGTTAAGGCGTTTTTTAAAATACTCCTAATTCGTTTTTTTTCAAAAATATTGGCTATCTGTGGCCAGTGGCACTGTTGATGAACGAAATCAAGCCAACCAATTAATATGGAGAATCGATCCTGTGTTTCAGAGTGGTTTAGGAAATCCAAGGTGGTGAGCTGTTAATCTAGCAATGGTGATTCCTTCTCCTTCCAACTGATCAGGAGGAATATGGTGCCTTGAAAAAAACGTCGAAAGAAACATGTCAGCTCCAAAAGCAACGTATTGTCAAACCAACGATCATGCTTCAAACCATGGAATGTCTCCAAGACGAACTACCTTTCCCGTGAAGCTTGGCTGGGTCATGTTCAAGTGAAGTAGCTTGTTTGGAGGAAGGATGATGCGTGATTCGGGTTGCTCTCAACATTGATGTTTGGAAAGACTAGGGCTGCCCATATGTGAACCAATGGGAGGCACATGATTGATCCATATGTTAACCATATGATCAACATAGTATTGATCCTTTAAATGCACATGAGGTGCCCATGTGTTAATCCCACCAAGGAGCATTGCTACTGAAGGCATCGGAATGGTGGATTCTCCCAATGTTAGTCCTAGCAACGAGGCAATGCCGGGGGGCCAGGTGTGTGGACCTCAATTTTCGGGGTTCGTCGCGCTATGTTGGAGCGTAAAGTGAGTATACCTAAGATCTCCCTGCATGAAAAATGAGACTTAGCATCTGATGGAATGTTGAGAGATGGAAACTAACACCTTTCGCTGCCAGTCCCAGTCCTTAGTTTCGGGGAATGTAGTATCTAAGTCGTGCTGCAAGGAAGGTAGGTTTTGCGAAGAAATCACGGTGTGGTTGTTGACTCGTTTTGCAAGGCATGTTTGGATGTACCATTGTTTTTCAAGATGTGAACAATTGATAAAAATTATGTGGCTGTCATCCCCCCCGTGTGGAGGATTGGTTCATTTCAGACTTGGGGACAACAAAAAATCACTCCATCATGGGGAGTGGTTGGGAGCGACCCTGATCATGGCCCTCTACGGATGCTGGCTGTTGGTTTCGGATGGTTTCCTCCTGAAAAAAGGGAAACCATTTGGAGTTTCATAGGGAATGTTTTTTTTTGTAACGATATATGCATCTACCGTATACCCCTGAAAATAAACGGCTGGAACCTAACAATCATCCTTTTTTGACAAGGAACATCATCTGAACCAAACCTCAATTTTTGGGGTTCCATGTTAATTTTCCAGGGTGTAGGGATGTACTTATCCCTGACCCGCCACAAAAGTTCCCCCATATCCGGATATGGGGTCGACATGCGGGGTTGACATTCCGGGGTTGGATCCGTGAATTGGTTGGCTCGACATGTCAAGGAAGTCCTCGTTCCACGTCTTCCTATATAATATCGTATCATATCCAATCATATAGTACCGTAATGCCATGTATATAATATCTTGCAATATCATACCAATATAGAATACCGTACTACCATATAACACCAGCATCTTATAATGTAATATCATGTCATATCGAATGGTAATGAATGATATCATTTCATATTGAATCATATCATATCATATCGAATGATATCATATCATAACATATCATATCATATCTTTTTAGGTCATACCAGATTTGCGACATTATTTTGAAATCATGTCTGACATAGTTTCATATTCATTACATCAATCATAGACTTCTGATCATTCAAAATGGCTCGATCTACTTGGATTACTTGGTATGTGAGGCTGAAGTGCTATGGCTTCAACCTAACCAACAAGGGATCTCGCTGCCGTGATGGCAAAGTCCTTCTATGACCTGCTGCTGGTGGAACATAACGCTACTTTTGATGAAATCAAGTTGGCCTTCAAACGCCGCGCTTTGCAAGTCCATCCTGACAAAGGTGGTAGCAAAGAGGAGTTTCATTTGGTGTACCAGGCACTTGAAACTTTAAGTGATCCAGTCACACGCAAGAAACATGATGAGAGCCTTTCCAAAGGCTATAAGCAAGGTAGCGCATCCAAAGTTCAGAAACCAGCAAGGAGACATCGTCAGACCTCTAGTTGCCAAGCGAAGGGAGACAGAAAGCGGAGGGCTGGCAAGAAGTCACAAGGTTCGGGCAAGACTGGACCAGTAGCGCAGTCCAAGCAGACCAAGCTGTTAATCAAGATCCATGATTTATTGAAACAATTGCCACGAAACACCCGAAATGATGTGATTACGAAGCAGTTCTCACAGAAACAGCGTGTGTTACTTGAGAAATGGATGGTAGATCATCTTGAACCCTCAACTTCGGAAGCCCAAGCACTTCCCATCGCATCCTCAGTTCCCACAGCCAGTACGCTGAGTCTGCACAGCCCGACTTTGAAGGGAAAAGACATGAAACACATCATGGATGGCCCTTGTGAAGATAAAACTTCCCTAGCTTTGGCGCCTTCCAAGAAGGGATTTGGCAAGATGCGGAAGGGTTGCAAGAGCAAGGTGAGAAGCTGTGGTTTTGTACAAAAGTACAAGGGATGTAGAAGTTATGTTGCAGGAATTTCATTTGATTCGATGGTGATACGCACTGGAAGTTGTGATTTACATACGGCTTTAGAATACTTAGTCATTTTGACCTCAGTGAAACACAAGATGCGGAATCACCAAGGTATGGGGGGAACATATCTCCAACGTTTGGAGGGAAGCCTGGTGTCATCTGCCACGGATCATGGCAGAAACCTGGCTGACCTCAAGCTTTGTTTTGTGGTGTCTCAGCAGGCTGGTTGTTTCATTGGCTCACGCTTGTGGTCGCCTGTTGCCCGTAACCTGGTTGTCTTCGGAAAGATGCGAAGTGTCTTTGAACCGTTTCTCCAGTATGTCAAAAATGTGGGGCCGCAAAGTGTGTATTGGCGCTACAGTCCTGTCCATCTTGAAGATGCTTGGGAACGATTTCAAGGTGCAGTAGCAGAGGCATGGGCAATGGCAGGGGTTGACAGCACAGGCATTTTGCAGAAGATCCGTTCGCGTTATGAGGCCAGGGTCCCATTCCGCCGAACAAGCTTGCAACAGTGGGAGCAGCAGCACATGGCCATGCAGGACAAAAACAGACATCGACCGAAGTGTTTGCGAGAAAGGAATCCCACTGGCCGCTTAGAATGCTGGGAACGGAGGCAGATGGCACTTGAAGACTTGAACAAACATCGGCCAAGATCAATGCGATTGAAGTTGCCGCGCCTGTCTCCATTCGGAGTCCCGACAAGTGTCCAAATGGATGATGGACTTGGAGCATCAAAAAAAGCTCTTCGTCGGAGGAGCGAAGAAGTGGTGGAAGTCGGAGGAGCGAAGAAATGGTTTCGGAAGAAAATGAAATCGGATCTCACGATGGATGACAATTCTCGGAAAAAAATGATGTCCAAAATCCAGGATCCAGAGGAGAACAAGAAGAGTCTTGAGGCATGTTCATACTGAGATTCCTTCGTTGCCGGTATGGCCTAGTCTGAGTCGCACGATTCTTAATGGTAGGTTGTCATATGCCAGGCATGTTTAGGACGACCACCGCTCTCTGAAATCGTCCAATGCCCCCCACTGTCCTTGCGATTGCTTCAAATCCTTGGTTGGGCCCTAAAATTTGCCACAAAGGATGACTTGACTTGACTTAACAAACAGCAAAAAATGATCACTTCGCTGTTTGTAACATGTTCAAATTGAACCCTTGACCAAAAAAGAGAAGATCCACAACTGCCTTGGCCACTTTTTCCAGGCACTTCTACAGCCTTCCTTGACCAAGGGGATGCCGTTTCACAACGGTTTTCTCTACAAGTTGGGTCCGGTCGCCGAGACAAACAGACAAGAATCACCTTGCAAAAGATTTTCCAAGCTTTCTTGAGCTCGGTTGCAAGTCATTTAGCCCATGTTTTGTTTCACCTTTCAGGAGTGTAACATGGTTTTTCACCTGGTAACCGCACTCGTGGGTGGTTTTCTTGCATAAAGTGAACCAATTTCAACCACCAACTTTTTTTTCGTCAGAAATAAAGGCCTCATAAAAGCCTAGTTGATGGAAAATGGGGGTGATACCCCTGATCAAGCCTTTGGACAGGTACTCTCTTAGTCGAGCAAAGAGATAAGAAATGATGCCAATCTAATGAAAAAAAGGGGTGTGGGCAAAGCACACACACACATACCATCATTATACTGTGCCAAAGTTTAAGTCTGAAGGCAAGTCGGTTTATCAAAAACCGTGTTTTTCTATAGTGCCTATTTAACTTAAAAAGAGGAATGCGTTCTCCGAACATATCGGACGCTTTGAAGCACTATTATGAAACGAGGCACTTTTGGGCGAAGGGTGATGCGATAGCATTGGAATTCCGGCAAGGAAACAAGATATATATATGTATATATATACGCCATGTATGTATATAATTTTACAGATACTTCACAACAAACACCTTGCAATATATACTAGTACAAGGTTACACATACAATTTTTGCATAGAAAAATGCATAGGTCACCCACCCACCAATTGCCTTTTAATGCATGATTCACATTTTTTAGAGGGGAAAAAACGTCGACCGGTCCTTTTCCCCGGCCAAAGGTGATGGGATCCTCAACACCACTTGGAACCTTCGGTATTTCCTTCTCATCGGTGCCTTTTTGGGAGCGGGAATTTTGAGGGGGTTGGGGACCCAAAGAAGTGTTAGCTGCACATAGGGTTACAGGGTTATCAATATTCATATGGGAAATGGTTGGGTAACCCTATAACCCTGGACCTATGTGCAGCTGAGAAGTTCTGGACAACTGGACACAACAATATGGTAAAACGGCGTGATGTCCAATAGGATGTTCCCCTAGATGTTGCATCACTTCGTTGGAGAAACCAAAAAGGTTTGGTCCAGGTTTGGTACATATCCAGGAGATAAAACAAACAAGAGGGTGAGAGAGACAGAGAATTTTGGTGATTGCCTTGAGGTTCCCTTCAAATGGCCCCTGGTTTTGATAGGAAAATCAAGAATATCAAAGAATCAATGGATTTTAAAATCCCCTAATTTTGTTTAGGACTGAGATTGTTCAATCGATTTTCTCTATTTTCATCACTTGAGTCATTTCCATGTTTGAACAACACCATTTCCATGTCCCTAAACGTTCACCTGGCAGGGCAGACCTTGCAATACTACCGCTCGCAGCATGAAGCACGTCCACGTGATGCATTAAATTTGAGTGCCTTGGAAGGACCACAAGGGAGACCATGCTAGTTTTGGGGTGTGTAACCACACTCCAGCGCTGCCTGTACCTATGGTCTCGGATTCTGGAGCGAGCGAGCGTTCGAGGATCAAAATCTTCAAAAACCACTAGTAAAAGATCACTTACTAGGTGGTGGCAACTCAAATATTTTTTATTTTCACCCCGAAAATTGGGGAAGATGAACCCATTTTGACTAATATTTTTCAGATGGGTTGAAACCACCAACCAGGTTAGCTGCCAAAAGCCTGACGTGGTGATTTTGAATACAGGGCCGTTCTTCGGAATACGAATTGAATCGAATTGAGCCTGTGGAACCCCCACGGCATGCCCCCTCTCTGTGGTGTTTTCCGGATTTCTGGTCGGGCTTGCTTAGAGAACAGCGGATCATCCATTGCTTGAAATCTGATCTGTGAGGTCATGTTGGACAACGTCGGGTAGTTCCCGTGCCCTTCCCCAAACCACTAACACTCGAATGATCATTTGTCCATTTTTGGTCCTGTGGGCGGATCTTCCGACGCGACACGAGGTGGTGTGACAGTGGAGTGGCTCCGGGATCAGAGCCGACCCTTCACCTTTACTGTGAGTAAGAGTCCGGAGACACAATATTTGAAAGGGGAAGAACTGATGGCTATTTAATGAAACATCAACTCAAACAAATCCGGGTAAATGTTGAGGAAATGATACTGCAAATACGGTTCACCATCCTACAGGCAGTCAGGCACTAGCGTCGTTTTCAGCATGGTTTTCCTTTGGTGATCAGTCGACCAAGCCCCTCCCAACATTCCCCGAATCAAACACAAGTGCATCGCTCGGCCCCCTAAAAATAGAAGTTCCCTAACACCACATTGCAAAGTGCGAACTTCGGGCGGGTCATCTTTCATATCTCTCTACCACACGGTAAATCACCAGCAGCATATGTTTCCATATTCTACCCTTTTTCCAACCTTCTGAAGCTAATTGGTTGAGTAGCTTAGATTTTGGTGCACAAGCCATTTGTGGACGGTTTGGGGATGATAATGAGGGATGGGAACAGATCAGGATGGCCAGGATCTAGTCAGATATTACAGAAGCTTTGGTAGAACACGCTAACCTAACCGTCATGTGCAAGTGTAGATAGCAATGTTCGTTGAGTCGGCAAGACGGCCATTCTCACTTTCAGGGTTTACTACCAGCGCTGCTTCCTGAAGTTGTTGTATTGTTCTTAGAGATGTATGACATGCAAGCGATTTCCGATCAGGATGCCAGAACCCCCCCCAGCATGCAATTTTCATCATCAGGATGGCATACGCAAACCGGGAATCTCTATTAACTTTCGCTTGCCGTCGGTGTGAATCAAACCAAGGATTTCTCAAACCCTGTTTAGATTCGGCAGGGGTGAACATAGCTTGCCTGGAAAGATGAACAATGAATGAAGATGTGCGCAGTTCCTCCTGAACATGGGGAGTTTTCATTGCGGTGCCCATGTTCGTTTGCCTGAAAATAAGAAAACTAACTATGCAAGTTCAGCAGATGGTGTGTCGTTTCCCCCAAAAACTAGCCGTATTAATATGTATATATATATATTCTTCGTCAAAAATGGCTGTTTGGAAGACGATCCTTTCCATTTTGTTACGTGGTCACTTACAAAGAAGGAATTTCACGTTTTCACATTCGCGGACCCATCCAAGGACGAGGCCCAACATTGACCTACTGGTGAATTTTGTCAGGGTTGATCTCGGGTCACAAGAACACAGGGGCAGAAAAAAAACAACAACTAACAACTCAATCCTCCATTACAACAAAACTTGGTGGTTGTTTCTTAGATATTTTTACTGTCATTTTCACCCCGACCCTTGGGGAAATAATGATCCCATTCGAGGAACATATTTTTCAAATGGGTTGCTTCAACCACCAACCTATGTCGAAGAAGTTCTATGCACCGAATTCCTGTCGAGTTTTGGATTTGGCCTATGATTTGCCAAGATGAAGCCCTTAACATGTAAGACTTGAAAAAGCCCTTAACAAAAATCAGCTACACCCTGGAAGATTAACATGGAACCTGAGAATAGACCACTGGAAAAGGAAAATCATCTTCCAAATCATCATTTTCAGGTTCTATGTTAATCTTCCGGAGTTTATTTGAAAATGTTCCTGAATTTTCCATCAGTGGGGATTTCCACTGAACAAATGAGGTAACCTAATATTGATACCTTCACCAACTCAAGGTGGCTCGCGCTCCTACTGTTTGTCTGGATGTTCCGAACAAGATGCATCAGAATGGATGGAACGCATCCAGGTCATGTGGGTCCCGACCCGTTGCCCAGCGTCGTTTTTTTTTTTTCGGTGCCAGCCTCTGTGGATGAGGGATACCTTGCACTGCACACACGCTTTTACACCGAAGCAGCGGCGGGTTTTACGATCAAGTGTTTCTCTTGCCATGTTTTTTCCCATCAATTCTTGGGTTCCACAGACCATCAATTATCAATTGTTGAAAATGTCTGAAAATGTCGTGTAGATACTGTAGGAATCATGGAGCAGCTGGGTCCTGAAATTCTTACCAAAAACGGTTAGCCCCATAGTATACAATAGTTGTTTGTGGAGCCAACGTAGATATTGATTGTTGGTCTAAGTGTGTACATTCGAAATCCTCCAACCCATGAGTTCCAGCCTGGAAAATCAAGATGTCACGCTTTTCACCCTCCAAAAGGTCATCAAAGGTGGTCAGGTTGATGGAAATATTCACCATCAGATGGATCCAAAGAATACGTGTCATCTTCGAGATGCAAAACCCCGAGGGCCCCAGGATGCAATTGTCATTGCCAGGGCATGATTTTTAGTGCTTAGGGTCCCAACGTCACAACCTAAACCCAGTGACTTCAGCTGCATGAAGGTACCCGTCCTTATGCAAATGTCGACATCATACCAATTGGGAAGAAATCCGGCGATTTCCAATTGATATGGAAAATGTTTTAAGTACTCATAGGTTGTCATAATGTTTGGTACATCCTAGGTGGTTTTTGGATTTCTGAACCATCAGTTGCACCAATTGATTTTGATGATATATATATATATATATATATATCTGAGGATTTGCAAATAAATAGCCAGGCGGCGAGCAAGATTAGCGAGCGAAGCGGTCCAGTGACCACACCCAACAGCAGGTACAAGCGGGGCATGGGACTTTCCTCCGCAATTGAAGGGTCGTGGTTTCCCAAAAAAAACAACCTTTCGAGGTGCAATTGTGTTACATTTTTAGTTCTATTTTTTTGTAGCCATCGATTACACTTGGATGTTGGATGTTGGATGTTAGATGTCACGTCCATGGGATAACCTTTGTAACCGAACGGCAGGAACTCAGAGATGTAGCTTTGGAAGATGATTTTCTGTTCTTCCGAACAGAGAACCTGTCTGGTTGCCAACTGAAACCTTTAGGGATTCGCAACAAATGGTATCTAAGAAACCTTCAAAATATCAAGGAAACTTCATGATTTTTCATCATTTTTCATTATTTCTCACCGTTTATTTCCTTTTATTTCCTTTTATCATTTTTAATGATCCCGAATGGGAGAGTTTCGATTTTTCTGTGGTGGTTCGAATCCTGGAAATTTTCCCTCAGCAGGCGTCCGTGGCAGATTTCGACCTCGGTCCGATGGGGCAATGGGGAAATTTGGTTGGTTGGATTTGTTCTTTTGGTTTTGCCCCTGTTTATGGAGGCTTTTGAGGTTTCCAAATGATAAAAGACTATAAAAGACAAGTTGTCACTTGGGCATGTGTGGATAGGATTTATAAAAACAAGAATAACAATAATGATGATAATGATAAGTATACATGTATAATTATATTATTATAATATGTTTTTCTGGGGCGCGCAGAGTCATATATTCATGACGCAGCCTATTGCACTTAATTTGGATGGGGACCCTGATAGAAATCTTGGCCATCCTGCTGATCCAGATTGATAGTCTGATATATTATGATATCTATAGATTGATGTACCTGCTTAAGTAGAGGGCGACTATCACGACTGGACCTTCTCAATGATTTTCCGCTAAGTTGTCATTGGAACAATAGGGATTCATTTTTGTTGCCTTATATCAGGCAAACACTTGGCGGCTTGCTCTCTAACAAATACAGGTGTCTTAAGAAACATATTGGTACCCCCGTTGGTTTTGCAAAGTTGTCCTTGTGTGCAAGTAGTTTTAGACACATGGTTCGGAGTGTTTCAAGATTGCAGGATTGTTGATCAAAATGAGGTGACAATATATAGATTAGTAAATCCCTTTTATCAAGCGATAGATTGACACCGACATCATGATTCGAACAGATGCTTTGGCACATTGGACATCCCACAAAAAGCCTGGCTGGCAAAACCAAGCATGCAATTGTGTCATTTAGGATCATCCGTTTCGGGGGGGTAAGCATTGCTTGGTTTGTGTCGTTGCCAGGATTTGCCCGAAGCAGCACAACCGGGAGCCAGCACATGGCAGGTGGATGTGGAGACATGGGACATGGATGGGGTGGATAGGTTGACTTCAAAGAGGATTGTACCAAAAGGTGCCTTTATAAGGTACACTGCTTGCAACTAATCTCCTTTTCGCAAACTTGGGATATGTTAGCTTCCTGGAGCGCAGTACTAATCCGCACTTTTGAAGATGATTTTCCTTTTCGCAAACTTGGGACATGTTAGTTTCCTGGAGAGCAGTGCCCTACTGCAGCACAGTATGACAATCTTTCTTGAGCAACAACCGTGCTGTATTTTCTTGGTTTGAAAGGGAAAAAGCATCCTTTACCAACAAAGTTGTGGGAAGTCTTCATGTAACAAAAAACGTGCCCACCTACATCATCCACCTACCTGGCAGGAAGCGAAGATGAAGCATTGCAGCGAGGCTGTGGATGGCTATATTGTTGGATTTTGATTTTTTGAATTGATATGTCAAAACAAAAAAACGCAGGGAATATCTAGCATCTGGATTTAATTACTCCTAAAAAGCTCCCAAAAAACATATTCTGAAAGGAGTCGCCCTTTCCAAAGGCATTATTTGTGATATCCATTCGTCAGATTTCTACGGTTTTTCACCTTAAAATGTTACCAGGTGAAGTGCGAGTTTATGTCTAAGCAATAGCAGGTAGTAGGGTATCAACATGTTAACTTTCAGAAGACACCAAGTAACAGCATCTACACCCTGGAAAATCAACATGGAACCTAAAAATCACCCCTTTGAAAAGGAAAATCATCTTCTAAACCTGTTCCATGTTATTTTTCCAGGGTGTAACCTTTTATGCAAATCAATTGGATGATACTTTTCGTATCTGGAGATCACCTCAAGTGACTATTTTCTGCTGGTAGTGCAGGACTGGTGTTACAGATAGAATATGGATCTGATGTGGACACTCAGCCATGAAATGAGGCCTTTCGTGGCCTTTCCCATGTCTATGTATAGTTGACGCTTATTTTTGCAAAGGGACCCTTCCTTTGAGATGAGATCCTGTCCTTTTCCATGTAGTTGGGGGTGATTTTATGTGGACCCCTTTTTTTGAGATGAAATTTTGTCCTTATCCAATCTGGAGGCATTGTGAGGCCGTAAAAATTACCAAAAACGGCCTGATTACCTAACTCTTGCTCGGTCGCTGCGGATAGTTGGAATATTCCTATGCCCATGTCTATCAAGGTGTGAACCCCCATGGGTCGTTTTCCATCTTTGACATGGAGACTTTTTGTGCTTAAAAAATGTAGGATGCGACCTTTAATGGTTCTTTTGTTGGAACTTTTCCTTTGAATCCTACACAAAGCACTTGCCCTTGGACTGGTTTTTACAGGTCTTGATGCTAGCCTTGCAGAATCGTGGACTTCGCTTGTGGGGCCTCCCATCCACCAAAGATACGGTGTTGGCGACAAGTCGGTGCGACGAGAGATGTCCGGTTGGAAGTTAGAGTTGCAGGCTATATACTGTATACACTATCATAACTGGTTTGTAACTGAAGCTACTTTGTTTTATACATATATCACCCAGCGGATCAACTACATCTAAGTAGGTTTCAGGAGCCATTTTGAAAAGGTGGCCAGCTTTGACGGAGGTGGATGTGGTGAGGAGCACGCTATAAATTGATGCCTATGCGGCTGCCGGGTGGCTTTCATGTAAAGAGCTCCCAGAAGCTTAAATGGCCCTGAACAAATGGTAGGAAGACTAGTTGCAGTATACTTGGATGGGATATCTGTACACTTTAAAAAATGACAATTTTTGAAGGCCATAGATTAGCTTCCAGGCATCTAGTTGTCATGTGTACCAGGGCCGATTTCAATGAAGGTGTGCTTCCCTTGTGGCCTCAAAGCCTGTTGTGATAATTCCAATGTTTCCTTGATGTCCTACTGGGAATGGCATCCTGCACTCTGGGATAAGTTGTGTTTATCTTGAATCGCCTCTTGACGGGTTGCAACGTGGCACGGCGGCCTGCCTGTTGTGCCGTGAATATTTACGAAAAAACACCGATTTTGGAAGATCTAGTTCTTTTGTTCCCACATCATTTGCCTGGTTAGTTTACCAGAGGATAGCTGCTAGCTGAATGATGATGATGATGATGATGATTATTATGAAGACAAAGTTCATGACAACGATGAATGAGTGAATGGATACAGTAAATGAATTAACAAACGAAAAGGCAATGAATGAATAAATCACATGAAAGAAACAAGGAATGAATGAAGAATGGAATAAAGGAAGAAATGAAGGAAATATTGAAAGAATAATGATGATGACAACCATGAATGGTGATGATGATGGTGGTGATGATGATGATGACAATGATGATGACAATGATGATGACAGTGATGATGACGATGATGACGATGATGACGACACCTGAAACTCTTGGGAAGTAAACCAAACCCTTTTCCTTTTCCCCCTTGCCTTGCGTTGGCTGGTTGGGAGACTGAGTTTCTTATAGTTTCCTTCTGTGAGGAGGGGCATAGAGGTAGACCAATGCCCAACTTAACAACAGTACAAGCACAAAAAGTCCAAGACAAAACCTCCAAGTCAGCACTACCACGTATCAATGTACCACCCCACCATTGAATGCACACCAACCACCATCAACCCCCCAGCTTGCTGTGTTTTTTTAGGCGTGAGATGCGACATGGTCTGCGAATCTTCGAGCTGCAAGGACGGAAGTTTCAGGGATGTCAGGGTGAACTCAAAGTCTCCGAGTTCCAAGGGTGAAGATGGAACAGCAAGACATGTTTGAAACCACTATCACAATGTGGTTGATGGAAGATTTGCACCAAAGATACCTGAAACCTTGTATATAGTGGGATGACCCTAGCTTAACTGGTTTACAGTAGGATTTCAGCACTATTAGACAGTATCATCCAGGTTTATCGTTAGCTTCTATTTTGGTACTTCCTCATCCCCCCCACCCCCCGGAAAAAAAACCCACAAGAACACACATGTTTTTTTCTCCGCAACACAAACACCAAAAACCTCCTGGCAGATATGGTGAATTGTGAATGTTTTTAAGAGGTGTTTTTTGTCGAATCTCAAATCACCTTTCATGTCCTCTCTATGTTTTTTTAAACGGATTCATCACCGGTTTGGTAAAACTTTGCACCCGCACACTTGAGCATAACCCCTTGAAATATGATGAAATATGATGGTTGGAAGACTGCTGAGTCCTTCAAAATTTCAAGGGCGGCTGTTAAATTTCCCGGGCGGAGTACCATTTTTTTCAAACAGCTTTTACTAGCTTGTTAACAAATCCAAATTGATGCGTTTTCTAGGAGAGTTCATGTGAAACCCAGGGTACTCTCAAGTACTGCAAGGACTTCGGCTGAGTATACCAAGGGCCCAAGGGCAATCACGGAGAAGCAATCCCACCATACCATTCCTGGGCAAACGATGCCACACAACCAACTGGCCGACCTCACTATATACATGTGTTTTGAATAAGAGAAATCTTTCAAAAAGACCCTAAGTTGGGTTGGTGATTTATGATCAAGTTTACCCAGATAGCATGCCATACCTGCGTTTTCCCAAGAGAAAAGATCTCGGACAGGGCGTTGCGCTGGCGACGTGCATGCAACTCGCTGGCCTGTCATTCGAGTGATGTGCCAGGTGAACAACCGACAGAAAGGGACAGGGTGTTGATGGTTGATACTCTGCCAGGTGTAAATCAACCAGATATGTATACACTATATAAAGTAATATATATATATATATATGTAACGTATGTATAGCTGGTTTTCATTTTTTATGTGTGGTTTTTAAACCAAACTGAATCACTTTTACTTCTCGTCGAAAAAAGCAACACTACCATAATGCCCAGTTGTTGATCCGCCAACCTTCCCCCCCGACAGACAAGGAAGCCTCAAATCACCAATGCTGTTGGTCATGCCATTAAGGGATCCTTCTTCTGAGGGAACACCTTGGGAATGCCCGGGCCCATCCGATCCCTCCCAATCTCGGGACAAACTGCAGGTGCTTTTGTTTGTAGCACTTCTTTTGGCCTCGCCACTTGTCCTCCAGTTGGTTTTTTTTTGGGGGGGATGGAACGGAGAATCGATGGGAATGATTCATAGCTCCTAGTATTTTTTCAGCAGCTATCAAGCCGCTATCTATTGTGCACATCCCAAATTCCTAACAATCACAAGGGTGTAGGGGCCTTTTTGTGGGGTAAGATTCAATATTTCCATTTTCGCATTTTTGTTTGTTCTGAGTTCAACCAGACACAACCGGGTGACATTGCTCATGAGTTGATCTCAAGCAATATCAGAGAACTGGCTAGAAAATCTCTCCCTCTACCCAAAGCAGCGGCAGAGAACATGATGATGATGATGATGATGATGATGATGATGATGATGATGATGATGATGATGATGATGCCGACCGGCCCAGGAAGTTAAGATCAACGGATGTTGATATAGATGACAGCTAGCGCGTGGGTGTGCTTTCGAAGTGTATACATATATTATATTATATCAACCACCATTTGTACTTACAAGTTATACGTGGAAGTTAGGACTCTCAAGTTCCTCACCATTGAATGTCCATTAGTCCCAAGCTGCGACATCCAGAAAAAACGGCGGGTGACTTGATGATCTGAAACAACAACGCCTGAGGTCTTGGGTCTTTTGGGTGCAGGCGGAGGCTGGAAAACCCAGCGTGTCGTGAGATGTTTTGTTTGGCTGGATTTCAAACCGGGGTCACCTAGGATTCTCATCAAGATACAGGTGACAATGAACCAAGAAGCATGAACGGAATGTAGCAAAAAATTTACGTCTGAAAAAGTCCGAGGTTTATGTGTCCTCCTGCTTCCTCTTGATCCTGGGACTCTTCTTGCGCCGCAAAGGCGTGAGTCATTGATCAATGCAGTTTTGATGGAGAGTACAGAGATTTGATCCTGGTATTTTCTCTACAGGCCCGAAGTTTAACACGCTGAAAAGAGGCCATCCCCAAACAAAAAGTCACTTCTCTCAGTGCTCTCTTTATTTGGCTTGGGCTGGTGGTTTCTAATTTTTTTGTTGTTGAAGAAATCCTTCATCTGGATGCAACACCACCTGTAGATGGGGATCCATGACACTTGAAGGCAGTGGTTGGATATTTTGTTGAAGGCCCATTTTTCCCAGCTCCCTAAATTTCTGAGTTGATTGAGAGCCACCAAATTGATCCCAGAGGCTCCAACAGCCAACAAACAACATCACAGGTGAATCATGACAGGGACCGCGTTTCTAGCACAAAAAGCTAGATGGACAAGTTCTGAATAGCGATTCTTAGTCACTCCGAGACAAAGAAGAGGAGCCGATTGTTTTTTTGCTTGGTAAACCTGACAACTTGCAATTTTGGAAACTTGGCAGTTTAATTTATCCAAACATTACTGCAATTTTTCCAAACATTGGCAGTTTAATTTATCCAAACCTTTTCCAAAAGCACGATTGTTTATAGTATCTATTTATTCTTTTGAATTCCAGGGCTTGGGATGTAGCCGTTGCCTTTGGAAAGCCGATTGGCTTTCTATATCCTTCCTGCGACGTTGGGATGATGTGATAAATGTAAAGGAAACCGACTCCAAAAAATGGCTGCAATCAGACTTTGGATTGGGTGAACTCATTATATTGATGATTTTAACCAGGAAAAGATATACTTCAACCAGTGTATGTATATATATATATATAACTAGGTGGTGGCAACTCAAATATGTTTTATTTTCACCCCGAAAATTGGGGAAGATGAACCCATTTTGACTCATATTTTTCAAATGGGCTAGATGATTATGCTAACGGATGGATGGACTGGTACATTGGAATTGTCTGGTTGATGGGTGATTCCCATCAGGAAGCGATCCCCCTCTGCTGATGGCTTGCGCTTGCTTCAAGCACAGTGCTGAAGAGATCAAAGAGGCACAGTGAGCAGTGGAAAAAACGTTGTTGTTTGAGTTAAATGAGGAATTATTTTACACACGTATTTCAAAAAACTAGGGTTTATACTATGCCCATAAAAAGAATCCCTATTAAGCCAACCAGTCTCAACGTAACAAGGTTTTTTTTCTTAATGGCTAAATTGGTCTCGGAGGTCCATTGGCTACACTTCGTGAAACTTAGCACCAAGTTTATTTAAACCACCTGCTTGGAAGAGGCTGTTGACTTTTCCCCAAACCTTTCAGGGTGCTACTGAAGCTGACTAAAAAAACTGCATCACAGATGCTTTTGACCAGTCAAAAATTACGTAGTTGATGGTTCTTGGATCATTTTTGTTTACCATGATTTTTTGGGTCTATGGATCCCATCTCTTCAGAATCTGCTGACGAAATTGCCCCGCCTTTTTTTGTGGGGATAAATGTAGTATAGATATCCAATACATTTAACAGAGGGGTTTAAGGAAAACACAATTACTTACCATTACCAGGTTCAAGTTGGTAAACATAAATACATCAGGCAGCCAGCCTGAAAGATCCAAGCCAGTGAAGATGGGGACCTCCAACTTAGGGCCTGAAAACTGACATGAAATCCAGTAAATGTTGGAGAAACCCAGGGTTGGCTATGTGTAGTGGACCCCAAGGGCTGTTAAACACCGCCCAAACCGAGGTTTTAAAGGGTGCCTCCTTGGCTTCCATGTGTATTGACATGCATGCTGCTTGAGGCCCTGAGTGATCATTGGCGTTTTCAGGACGAAACTGGGAAGGTAATTTGGGCCTTTGGGTTTCTCAATGCGGCATGTATTGCTGACGATGCTTTTGAAATCCAGCGACTACTATTTGGGATCTAGTAAATAGTGGGATAAACTCCCTATGATTTGGTGCAAGATTTCTTCCATCAACAGCTGCGAGGAACATCATCTGGTGGACTTTCTTGATTATTTTATAATTCCTGTTCTAAAGTTGACCGTTGACGGAAAACTATACAGTTGCAGTTCCTTTCTTTGCCTTGGCCATTGCATGTTTGTGGTGAAAATACGCTCCAAATTTTGACTCCTTTGATATCATCCAAGCCCTTCCGTCAGTTTCAGTAGCTTTTTCTTGTCCTCCAAGGTCCAGGGTTAATGGGTTCAGGTTGGTAGGTTTTCCGATCATGATGAGGAAACCCGTGAGAGCAGTCCCAATGTGACAGGCATTTTTCCCCCAGCATGTCCCAGGCCATCCTTACTCAGTCCCTGGACTTCTACTATCTCGGGGCATGGGGAGGTGTCAAGTTAAGAACCAGCGAGAGAGATCCTTCAGGAGTGGCAGCCAGATCATCTTGAAGCACAAGCAATGACGTGGGAAACTCTGAGACCAGCATTTTGGGCACGTTAGAGGGGATCATCCCGGACAAGTGTTGTCAATTTTGGGAAGGAATTCTAGGGCCTACTATTATTCTTTGAAGGCCGCATATATATATATATATCTACGTATATATATATATATATCTCTCTACATATGTATACATATATGTGCATGTATGTATACATGCACATATACGTACAAAGCATGCAATTGCTTTCGAGATTGTGACAATGGGATACAATGGGTATGAAGTTTCGAAGGTTTTGGATCCTTGCTAAGTTGATTATGACCAGTATTTGTCCTTACTTATTATCTTTGGCTCGGTCCTGTCCTAACATACCAGTCCCCGAAGGAAACCCTTTTCCCGACTGTTGCAGGGACCCAGCGGCGTCGATGCCAAGCTTACCTTAGGTGGTTTCAAAGATTGATTCAAAGAATTTTCATCTCTTGGGGAAGATTCCAATCTTGTCAGATGGTTCAAACCAACTAGTTTTGTTATTTGTCTTTTTTTTTCCAGTCTATAGTGAATCTACCTCTTGGCTGTTGGAGTTAAAAAAAAACCTGACAGACTCACTAGCTTCATGACAGGAAATGTTTCTCAGCAAGAAAGCAGCTGCTTTAGGTATGTAAGATGCTGTAGGCCTTACCCACGTGATTGGAAGCCAGTGATGATGAAGCTCGTTTATATCAGCCTTTACTTTTGGCACGGGTTCAAGGTATACAGGCCCCGAGAGAGTCTGACAAGTTGTTCCGAGGGAACGGAAAGAACGTTGGACGGCATACGAAATTGGAAAGCGTAAGTCAATCGTCGCAGGTTTGCACGTATTTTTCAACCAGCCCTGTTTTTGTTGCCATAATATATTTGGACATAATTCTGGATCCAAGAAATTTAAAACGAGCGATGCTGACACAACCCTAATTGGTGTTTTTGAAGCCTTAACCCCGTCTGCAATTCGTGTTGGAGCGAGGTTACTCCCAAGTCGCGATGAGGTCGGTTGTCAACCGGAGAAAGCAAGCTTGGATTGGTCACTATTTTTTACGGATGAGATGCCACCATGAAACATCACCAGCTTTTTGTAGGTGGACATATGTGGCAGATTCACATGTTCCAAGCATCCAAGTTCCATGCAAATCGAAGCATGAGCCGAATTGACGAGTTGTTGAATTGAGTGAGTTTCTTGATGGCTGATTGCCTGAAAGAGACCAAAAAAATAGCTGGGCTTAATCGAATCTACGGGGGCCACATTTCCTGGGTCCGATGGGACCCGGGCATTGGGAGAAGGGGGTGGACGGGTGGGCAGCCCTCCAGCCCCAATCTGTGAAACCGGACCCGAAAATCATTCAATTGTCTTTGAGCACATGACACACATTTCAAGTGCAATTTGAAGGGGGAAATCACATCTCATCTCACCCCTTAAATTTTGCTGGAGGATTGTAAAATCCAGGGCCCAACTAAATGACCTAGTTCAGCTTCATGAATATTATAGACACAAATTGGACACTGTAAATCAGGTTGGTATATAATATCTACTGTATATATTCATATACTATATTACATTTTTTTGCGTATATTTTTTAATTTACATGCATACATGATTCAACAATCAGATATACATAAATATAAGACTAAGAGTATATATAGAATAATTGTAATTACATATATATATATGATACCATTCGAGTATAGTATATCATATATTTGAATATATTCAAATGCAAAAAAAGCCTTTGAAATGATGCGGCACCTGGTGGAGTCGTTTCCCGCCAGGTGCTTCGCCTCCGTTTTCGTACTGGAGTTCCAGGCCTTGACCCTTGGAGCAGTGTGGCTGAAGCTATGATAATCATTTCTAGAAGTATATACTTTCTACATCTTCCTAATGCAAGAGGGGTTCCGATTTCCACCCATGTCAGATTGCCAAAGGTGACCGAGTCCTGCTAAGAACAGTCCAAATTCTCAACCCTCAATATACTAAGTGGGTAAATGATCTGTTTCATTTTTGTGAAGGGAACCCAACTAAAACCTTCACTATCCACTTGTTTTCCAGTGTTTAGGCAGGGCCCATACGACTCGCGTTCCATGCTTCTTGACTTAATAGCTTTCAAAGCTCTTAAGGGTGTGAAGCCTCGCGATGTTCATGCAAATGCCTATCATCAGGATATCGTATCACCTGCGATCTACGACGCAGGCACGGTGGATAACCGTTGGAATCGGGCGACGAAAGGAGGTCAAGTTTCATCATGGTTTCGTCGAACTTATTAGTGAAAGATGCTGCAGGGGCTTTGGTCAGTCACAAAGGATGCTGTAGTTGTATGGAATCTGTTTGTGAATGATCTACCCATATTTGTATTTTGATTATGTGTACGCAATTCTCTGGAAAGAAGGCTGAAGTTTAATTGTTATCACAGCTCCATATGAAAACACCCCATGCATCTCTTCGCTCTACCCTTTGAACCACCAAATTCCCTTGCAAATTGTGTATTCCCAACACTAAACCAGTACACCACTTGCAAAGAAGATGATTCAATTCTCACGTTTTATTTGTGATTTATTCCACCAAATTATCCTAGGGAATGGCCCTTTCAAGTCGGCAATGACAATCAAACTACCCACCTGATATAGGGATTATAATGAACCATTGCTATTAAACAACGACTATAGTTGAAAGTAACATATTTTTTTTTGGGGGGGGGCTCAAGTCGTGTATGTAGACTTGTCTCCCAACCTGCAGTTAATGGTTGGTGGCAAAGGTTGGGCTGCTTTACTTTCCTTCCGATCAGTGAAATTTTGAATGGGGATGGTTGAAGCTCACTTGGGGATTCTTGCCCCCAAAGAATAGAAAAAGAAACATCACCCCAGCATCAACAAGCTTGCCCAATCATCTTTTTTAGCAAAAAAAAGATGACCATCGACGTGGTTTTTAGTTTTAAAGATCGGTACCTTACATCAAAAATTTCTGAAGCATCAACCACGAGATATCACGAGCTGCTAGCTATAAGTTTCTGGTTGAATCGCGACAACTAACTTGTGTTTGGCGCAAATACCTAGGTGGGCACGCCATGATGGTGCTCGATTACTGCTGTGCGTGGAGGAGTGAGGGCTGCTCAGCCCGTATAACCACATACGATTGCCTCCCAGAAATATCCCCCACGACCAATCCCTTATAAAATGTTAACCTCTATCCCTCACAAAATGCCTTAACCAGGACTTATTTTATAAACCAATTTTGGTGTTTAAGCCAACAATGCCCCGCCTCCTTTTGAGTTTTGCCCGCCGCTCATGTACTGTTAAAATCCACCGTTTTATTAAGAAACATGTTGGGCCCCCCGCTGGACCCCATCATTTCATAAATGCGAAAACCTCTCTAAATCCATTCTTCCTCGATATATAGATCGGTTGATGTTACAGCATTCTGTAAATGACACACCTTTGGGGACATCATTCTATAAACAAAATACCCTTTTTTGGGTCATTTTATAAACACGTTGGATTTAATAAAATGCTAACCTAGGGACGCACACCATTGTGCAAGGGGGTTGCAGAAATAAGAGCTCACCTAGCCAATGGCTGACAAAGGAGATTTACATATTTACAAATCAAAATATGTATGTAGAACCGCTCGGTCACAGTTTTCGGGAGAGGGGAACGAAATTCGGGATGAAACTTCATCCACCATTCTCCCCACAGGCTGGCCATCGTCTGTCCAAAAAGGTAGGTGGACTCGTAAATCCCGTTTTCGGGCTCTGATTCCAAGCTTTTTTTTCGGCAGTGACCAGTTGACCCTGGCTATTTCAGATATTTAAGTTTATATAGTGTAGATTTCTTTGAGCTGTGAATATAGATCCATATCAACCAACCGTCAGAATGAAATATCGCCATTGCTCATTTCTACCCTCCTGCATTTAGGCAGCATTTTACACCAGGATGGGAATGATAATCCCCGATGAAGTAGCCAATGGGATGGGGAGGGGGTTGCTTGGCCCTTGAAATGCTGGTCCTCCAGTCCTGAAAGGATCGCCACTGTGTCAGGCGTTTTTTATGGATATTTTATGTAAAATAAGGGACCTCCAAACTCAGAATCTGCCTGAGTTTGGTAGAAACCAATGAACATGTTTCCAGGGTGGACTCCCCCGGAGGGGCACACACACACACACACACACACTGATGGCTCCACTTGCCCTTGCCCCAATTAAGGTCTCAACAAGGAGATATCCGCGGCTTTGAAGGCGATTTTGGGTGCAAGGATATCTGGTAGGATATTCACCAACTTCACCTGGGCTAAAGAGGTAGTTATATCTCAATTATACCGACTTGCTAGTGTTGATGGTCCAGAAATCCGGAGGTTCCCCCGCCTGTTTTAGCTTGGCAATGGGGAAATTGATCGAAGTTTCAGATATGCAAAGCGGCTTCAGGCTTTGCCATCAAAGCTTCAGAAGATGGTTGTCGGAGATGCCCAGTGGGACGGGGCCACGGCAAAAATGATAAGAGATGTGGATACTGCAGCCTTAAATGAGACTGCCTAGATGACCTATCCTGTACGTACTGCCATGTTTTCCAACTATACATATGTTTTTTCTTCTTATTTTGGGTATCAACTGGGTCCCTACAAAGAAAATGTGTTGAATCGCCGCATGCCACGGTCTTACCGGCCAGCTGCTGGTGGTTGGGTTTTTAGAGAACATGATCTGGAAGAGAATTGTGTCAAATTGTGTCAAAAAATTTGTTTGAAGATGGTTGGTTTATGTTGGCAAAAAATGAAGGGATGTTTTTGTTTCATAGGATCCTAACCCCCCCCCCGCAAAAAAAACCACCCAGATCCAAAATGATATATAATAGATATGCTCCTTTGTTACGATCGTGCATGGTGAATTCTGGGCAAAACAGATGTGCAAACGATATTTCCCTTAATAAGGCTTGTGAAGGGATATGGCTGGCAAGGGATGAGCAGTTTATAACCCTTAATAAGGTTTAATAAGTTTTGCCAAGGGCTCTGTCAGAGAAGACGATGAGCAACATGATTTTTGCAAGGACAAGATCTCATGATTTTTTGCTTTGTGACATGGCGGNTTGTTTGGGTTGTATTTTTCAACGACATTTCCGTTTCATGGTTTTCCATGATTTTCCAGCTTGTTTCATGAAGGTCACCTGGCTTCACTGTAAGCCATTGGACCGAAGGTTTGTGCTAGGAGCTGTTCGTTTGCTTGGAGGCTACTTGGATGATCATCCCACAAATCAGTCTAAGTGGAAATGGATTATGTACAACAATAGCTATGGTTAGTAACTTCAATATGTAGCCTCTGGTGGAACAAAAAACATGGCAATGGAAAATCACCGTTTCTGGGTAGGAAATAGTGTTCGCTGGAGCGCAGGGTTATTTTGCCGTTGTTTCACATGTTTGTATCCCTAGTTCACTTTATTGGCAGGGGTTCTAACATCCAAAGTAGTGAGTCTGAGCCTTACAAACTTTTCCATATTTTCTCTACATTTAGTTAGCGTCCTGGACCAGCAACATCCTGGTAAGTCAAATATATTTCCGTCAGCCGCACCATGTTCGCCACGCCCATGGCCGCCGCAGCTGTGTTAGGTGCAGTGCTATGGCTATCCAGTTTGGATTTGGCGTCCTGGGCGCCACGGAGAGTTTCGAGAAACGGCACATAGAAAATTGGGGGAGGAACGGTAGGGTGACAAAGTGATAAATATCGAGTTGCAGGATCTTTGTTGCTAGTTCCCTATAAACCTCTTATTGTTGTATAGTATACTGTTTTTAGACTATTTTTTTCTACCAGATGTTTGTGAATGATTGTGTTGAACACCGAAAGAAGAACTACAACTCCGAAGCAATTCATGAATAACCATGGGTTCAGTTGTGTCCTTTCAGGGACTGCTGAGTCCAATACAAGGTCAGACCATTGAAGCCCTGGGTTGACTCCTTACTCCGAGCCTTACACGTTTAGGACTCCAAAGGAAGGACCTTGGATGGATTCTTGTCACTTCACGCCTCGTTGAAAAATCCGGGTTGGTCACCTCCGCATTCAAATTCAGATTGCAGCACAACAATCGAGGGTTTTAAATCGACTGTCAACAAATTAAAAGGACTACATAACGCCAACTTGAAAAGAAACAACGCTTCAACACGGTAATATGGGACTTAAAAACCTCCAAAGGTTCTTTTTGTCGGTGTTTTTTTTTGAAGCTTTCCGCCGGACCTTTGTTGTGCGGTAGGGTTGTTTTTCATTTCCGATCCACTGGCAAAGGTTCAAGAAGAACTGCTGGTGCGGCGAATCTCTGCGCTGGTGCAACAGGGAGTTTTTTTGGGGTCTATTTTGAGGAGAAAAGATGAGCTATCCTGCGATGAAAAGCAAAGCAAAATGAATAAATCTGCCATTAGATCAGGTATAGTTGGTGGTTACTTCATGTACTGAAGGTGTAATTCATTTATATTCATTTGTGTGAAATGTACGTTGCAAGATGGCTGACTTATATATGTGCGAATCTAAATATCCGATGAAATTCATTTTGGCACTAAGGATGTTACTGTTACTAATCAGTTGTGTGTATTTGAGTCAATTCTGAAAGTCATTCTGGTGGTGGAGGTTGGTGATTGGTAATTTTATAGAAACCCGAAATGCGTGGCAAAAAGTAACTGATCAATCATAAACCATAAATCCAGTTAGGTTTATTTGGGGTGATTTGAGCAACCAACCTCAATTAATCATGTAGTCCTGAAATCTGAATTGTAAACTGTATCGGCATTAGAAGCATTACATCGAGGTAAACCGTCACATATGGAGTATCCCTGTCTGAAAAAATTCTACTCGGGTCCCGTAAAAAAACTGAAAATGAATGGTTCGTAGATTAGAAGGGTTATACAGTAACCTCAGTATACCTGTTGGTAGATGTGTTTTTTACATGGAACTTTCGAGGATTCAGCGGTACCATAGATGGTCCTTCCGCTGCCACATGAAAAAAACATGCGCCATGCGCCAGGCAGGTTTACGTGAGTGGTTATCTTGGAGTCGTACCAGGCCGTGTGGAGCAGTTGCCATGGGCAAAATTGCCATCATTTTCTCTGCCAAAACAGGCTGTGGCTTCAGGGTCAGTTTTAGTTGTGAGAATGGTGTACCCAAACTTGCGAATGGTTCCAGGCCATCAAATTTGAATATGCAACTGCTCAATTTCCAAGTTAATTATTAAGTAGTATACTTCACAAACAATGTACCACCAACTATACCAGCTGCTTATAAACCACAGGAATCGCCAATCAGATTGGCGCTGCTTAAAACTGATTCAGGCCTGGACCAAAGATGTCTGGAGCCAGGCGTTTCGAAGTCGGTATCTTGTGGTCAGCTGGCAGCTGGTCTTGGAGTCTAAGCTATTATTGTTTTGTCCTCATGTTTTTTTTAGACAATTTGTGCCCCCACAAAGTATGAACTGGAAAGCATTGAAGGACCGGAGAGATTTCTTTGGATTTCTGTTAGAATTCATGATTTTCAGGTTGCATAGTTGAACAGCAGTTTGTTTTTTTTGCTAGACCTATCCCATGTAAGACTGTAAGATTTTTGAACTTACATCTCATCACAAACACAATGCACATGGAAGCTTCAACCTGTTCAGGGGCGAGCAGAAGCTGAATAGCAGCTTCGGCAGGAGAGCTGCGTATATTTTCTTTTTGGGGGGGTGCCAAGAAACCCCACCCAGTAATACCCAGTAACGGTAGCCACCAGGGTTTCGCATCCCAAGAGATGCTGGGAGTTGGGCGAGTTTCGAGTTTTAAAATGCCAGGCATTGACAAGGTGGGATTTGAAGATTCGTCGAAACTTGTGACGTTCAACACTCCGTAGTTTTGTTGGTCTTTACGGGAAGCTTTGTGGCTTGCTGGCTTGTGATTGTAGCGGCAAATTCCCATTTCGATTCATCGGACTGGTATGTTTTTTTTCAATGCAGGCCAGTCCAATGTTTTTTTTCAGGAAAGCTTCAGTACGCCCAGAGCAGCCAGAAACATCGCAGAACGGTAAATGCAGCAACCTCTCACAATCTCTCAACAATGGATGGACTTTTTTATGGGAATGAAAGTGAGGTGATGTGGGCCTGCCACTTCAGCCAATGAAGACTGGCTGGTTCCAGAGCTCCTAAAGTAATTCATTTTGTGGCCCGTCCATGAATTTGGGTGATAGGCATGCAGTTGATCATTTTTTTTTGTGGTAAGGGAAGCTCCATAAAGACAGCCTCATTTCAGAAACTAAAAGGTTGGTGGGTTGGTGACATATCATGATGAACCCATGATGAACACAGTATGTACCATGTTCTTGTCATATTGGATCCTTGGACTCTTATGCAAATCACCATGCCTTTAATTCTTCATCCCAGGAGCGGTGCAATGCTGAAAGATAGCTTGCAGCTGCAGGCGGTACTTTCTCCAATGGATTCTTTTTGGGGGCCGTTTCGGGTTGGTATTTGCCTTGATGTATCTTACAGTTTTGAAAAGTGAACCTGGAAATAATGCAGTACAAGCATTTATGAAGGATTCCTACTATACAGTACGTGTGGTTTCACAAACAGTGTGTGTGTGTGTGTTTGTTTTTTTTTTTGGGGGGAAAATGATGATCGAATTTGACGATATGATATGATGTTTTTCAAATGATTGGGGAAATACCAGCAAACTATAGTTGAGGATTTCTTGGATGTTGAACAAATCTCCGCTGTCTCAATCAAGTTAGTCAGACTAGAATCAGACCGATCAGAGGACTTCTTCCGTTTACACCATAGGATCCACGTATGGTATACCTACATTCAACATACAAATCATCCACATGCGGGTAAATATGCCATACGTGGATCCTATAGGTACTAGCCACATCCTCGGTGACCCCCAGGATTGCTCATGTAATCGCATGTGAATGATGCTTTATCTTAGTGATTTATCACGAATCAGCAGCATCACGATGATGATGACGATGATGATGATGATGATGATGATGATGATGATGATGATGATGATGA
>DF240155.1:72781-110829 GCA_000507305.1 Breviolum minutum Mf 1.05b.01
CATCATCATCATCATCATCATCATCATCATCATCATCATCATCATCATCATCATCCTTTCCACGTAGCCTGTGGCTCAATTCTCCGCAGGTGCTTCCACTCTTGCTGCGACCCTTCCGCCGGGCAGCACGCCGAAAAGGCGCAAAAAATACCGACCATACCTTTATAAAACCCCTAAAATGATTCTTGCTTTGAATGGAAAAGTTTTTTTGTTTTGGAGGGGGGGGTTCAAACCTTTTAACAAATTGGGGGGCATTCACAGCTTCCGGTTCGGTGAATTTCAGCCATTTTTCGGGCAATCCACTCTTGTCAGGTGCCTCCCTGGAATCGCCGCATGATTTGGACCGTGCCACCCTGTCAGGGAGACCCTGGGAAAGACGGGTCCGGTGTTTTTTGGGACTAACAAAAAGACCATGTGGTTGTTTGAGTAGGGAAATTAACCAAAGCAAAATCCAGTTCTGGGGGATTATTTCATAAACCATTTCGGAGGATCCCGTTCCGTTTACAGTTTCCTGTATAAACATTGTTTGAAATACTTGCCTACCTTACGTAATATCAGTTCAGTTAGGTTTTTTTAATAGCCAGAATAGTCCGCGACTCCACAGACTCAGTCACACAAATGGCCTCAAAAGTCGCCATTTGTCGTTACTACAATTGTTAGATGAAACAGACCTCATATGAATTGTCAAGTCCAGTCCATGTGGTTGGTTGAACCACTTTTTTGTTGGGATTTGGATTTTGATCGAATTCTGAGTTTCTCTTTTTTTGTTCGCAAATTATTTTGGGATGATGATCACTTGCATTGTGCAAGTGAAGAACGAAAAGCCGAAAAGCTTGGAAGATGTGACCCCAATTGTGCAAGCCCATGCAAGCCCTATGAATCAAACAAGATTACACATTGATTACAAGGGATGGGCAATAGAGGAAGTGTTTTCCTTGTTCACATCAGCCGTGCCAGGGCAATCCAAATCATTCTTACGCTTCAATCCGGCATACCTGCATATTTCTTGAATCATGACTTATCCTAGATTTTATGTACCCTCTAGGAAGACTATCCTCTCAGACCTGGCGTTTCAGCAGCTTTTGAGAACATCAGTTTGCGGATGGTGGCTTTCTGACAGGAAAAATCCTGCCAAAAATGACTTGCATGCTGGTGGAATGACAGACTTATTCCGTCATGAGTCTATGGTAGTTTGTGTGAAGTCGATCCCTACATCACGAAATAACCGCACTTCAAGGATGTGTGTCGTTCCCTCGCTATGGCTGTCACAACTGGGGTACTCCCCCAAGGGACAGTAGATGAGTCCACCTTAGTTCAGGGGAAATCCAAGTTGATGAAGTCACAATTCAACCAGATCTTTGCATTGCTTTGCTGAAAGAAGCAATTTCGATTCACAAGAGTTCACCCGTTACTTACCGACTTCATAGATTCCAGATACACAACGTAACTATATTTACAATTGAGGTAAGTATCGCCCTATACATTCGCCCGATTTGGTGATTCATTGAATCTGCAAAACCCGGCTTTTCACGGTCCGATCGCCCGGATCGCAGGTGTGTAGACGTGATGTTGGAGCCGGGTTATCTCAGCTTGGAAATTTGATTTTTGGTGGATGAAGAGAGAACAATCAGTTCGGAAATTTGCATGATCAATGGGACTTATATAACGGGTGCCAAAAAATAAGGACATCATGTCCGGATCATGGTGGTTTTTCATAATCACAAGGACTAGTTGCTCCCTTAATAAAGGCCTTTTTTTAAATGATTACCATTGAGGGGAGATTTCCCCCTAGATTTCCCCCATGACAATTGTTCCAGAGATTGGCAGATATTAGTATGTGCCAGCAGCAGCCACTTAACTTTCGCAGGTTTTTATTGCCGGCCGGTTCAGGGTTGGAACATAATATATATATTTTTCGCCTTGTGGTTTGGTCGTATCCCTCAGTCAAACACTAATCTGGTCATCGTTTTCGGGCTCATCGAGGCTGGTACGTCAAGCCTTGCGCGGAGGCCGCGAGGTTGGAGCCATAGGAGAAAATATAGGGATCAAGTGAGTGGATTTAGAATATGTGGCTGTAGAATGCTTTAGAGCCCGAAAAATATATGTCAGGTGATTTAGAGTTATTGGTAGCAACTCAATTTTTGCAGGTATAATGAGGTTGTGACCGAGTTACCAGTTGCTAAATATACATGACATCATAGCGGGTGAAGGGCTCCAACGGCCGAAGAACTAACACCTCCCTGGAACTCACAGTCTGCACCTGAAAATAGGCCGAGCCCCAAAAGGAAAGGATTGTCTTCCAACCATCCGTTTTTCAGCTGCTATGTTAGTTCCGGGGTGGGCAACAAACGCACACACACACACACACTCACTGCACATTCAGAATTTCCAGTTGGCTTGTTTGTTTTAATGCGATTTTCGAGCTATGTGAGCTTCGACACAGTGATGGGGGGAGCGATTTTCAAGGAGATTTTGCACACCTTCTCGCAGGTCGGTGTGCAAAGCAAACCCAATGGTGTTCTGCCACAGGCCTGAGGATATGGGTCTCACGTGGGATCGGGCGTCACACACAGGTACCTCATTGCTAAGATCGTGAAGCCAACGAAGGGTAAATGCCAAAGTTCCCAAATAACCTGGAATTACCGTAACAAGAATTTCACCAGGTCCTTACTTTCTGGGTGCTCGGTGTCTAGCGGCGGAGTGATTGTGGAGATATTTTCCAAAAAGCGCACCATACACTGGAAACCTCGTGACTGATATCCGCTACAGGCCTCAATTGTTGTCACAACTGGTTCGATGGATTTCCAACAAACACCACGTTGCGCAACATTTGTCGAAGATAAAAACCGACCCTGATCCCTGGAAATTCAATAAAGGGATACCGAAAATGGTGGGCCTTGGAAAAGGTGTTTGGCATTCCCTTCCCTTTATATGGCACATTTGGATTTCCATTCTTCGAATCTCAGGGATATACTTCCATAACGAAGGCTTTGAGGCCAAAATTAGGCTTCAAGACCCCTTGATGAAACGCATATTTCTTGGGAAAAAACAATTTCTACATTTAAAATCATTGAAACAGCTATTTATTCCATTTGTTTCTGGGGGGGGCTTCATCGCTTGACCCTCAGGCGCTGTTGGGTGATTTTGCGCAGCGTCTCTCTGGGCGCTGGGCGTTTCCACATTTTTTAAGCTGTGCAGGTGTGCTCCACGGTGTGGAAGAATCTCAAAATTACTCCCACCCGGCGGAAAATGGAAAATCATGGAAAAATTATCCACCTCCATTTTGGGGTTCAAAAAATGTTCATTTTTCCCAGGGTGTAGCACAAAGGAGTGTACACAAAATTGTGGCACCTTGCACAATGCCAGTCACAATTTCAATTGATAGGAATCCCAAGTGAGCACAAGTTGGATACCCCAAAAGAAGGACATGATAGACTCTACATTTCACCTGCATTTTTGTGTATTACCAATGGTACTTAAAATGAAACCAACATTTTGGATAACTCCCATATGAAGAGGGGATGGTGCGAAGCCCGATTCAGCAGCGAGAGAAAGGCGATTCATAGTCCAGCAATAGCTATCCCGGCCCGGCGTGTATAGAAATTAAAACAAGAATCCTGACTTTTTTCCCATTTGTATACTAGCTGGTTGGTGGTTTCAAATACAGTATTTTTCATTTTCACCCCTATTTGGGGAAGATTTCCAATTTGACTAATATTTTTCAACTTGGTTGAAACAACCAACTAGCTAGATAATTTTCAGATTGGTGACTGTCCAATCCCAAATAGTCTAAGCAGTCTATGTTCATCTATGTTCCATGTATACATGCCAATGTACATGGATATATGATATGATATGTAACACTGGGTGTGCCTCATTCATGAGGCACACCCGATTCGGGTAAATGGTTTTTTGAGCAGGAAACATGCTATGATTTAGGGCTCCCAATTTTTCAGTCACACCAATGTAGATTTTTGTGTGTGTGTGTGTGAAGTTGTTGATAGTTGATTTGCAAGATTGTTAGCTGCAGGTTGTTTTTTTTGGCACACTCCTTATGATAAACAAGCTTATTCACTGCTTGGAGGATAGATGTAGACAGACGATATAGGCAGCATATTTTCATCAACTCGCACATCGTAAATAAGTTCGCTCCTTTGAACCATCACTTAAAAGAAAGGCAACAAAACAAATCCTAACAAATCCTTTGCAACGGGTTTTTGCTCTCGAAACCTTGGGAGAGCGATATTTACAAAAGGAGATAAGGAGAAGGAACTGATCTATATAAAAAGATCAAAAGCATAACAGAGCGAGATGTTGGAGCTACTTCGGATCTATTCCCTTCACCACATCATCTTAGTTTGGTGGTGGTAGTGGTTTCATTTTTTGTTTTGGAGTCGTTTGGCCCCCCAAAAACCTTGCGGTTGAAACTGATCCAATTCTGCTTGAGCAGATTAGAGGTCATGAGCTTGGCAAAGATCGTATGGCGTGGGTCATGGCCTTCATGGTATCTTGCCCAAAACGAATGTCTCCAGGAGATTTCGGTGAGGCCAACTTTGAAGATGACCGTAACTAACAACATTAAACAAATTATTAAAACAAACTACCATGAAACCCAAACATGGAGGTTTGGAAGATGATCCATGATGTTCCTTTTGCATTTCAGGATGATTTCCAGCTTGTTTAGCTCTTAGTTTGCCACGAAGTAAGTAAGTAAGTGAGTGAGTAAGTAAGTAAGTAAGTGGCTGTTTACACACTTCTAAGTAGTGCAGGCCCTTTGTTCAATTGAGTTGGTGTGGGTTTGGTTTCGCATTTTCCCAATTTATGACAACACATAACTAGCGTCGGCCCCCTGGAAATTGGAACTTGGAAACTTGAAAGTCTACTTTCAACTGCTACGATATCATCCTGTAACAGTGACTTCTACGCCTGTCCTACTAAAGGTGCGAGCAAAAATTAGCCTAGCTAGTTGTGCAAACACGATTTACCATGCATTTGATTCGCATGCCCATCGTTTTCAGCAAAGTTCTGAACATCACCTTGAAACCTGTGAGGTTTCTGGGTTACATTTGGCAGCAGCTGGTTTTCCACATTTGCCATGGCAGGTGGGATTTTGTTGGGATTTTTGTGAATTTCACACAAAAAATTGGTTGATTTAGCTTGGTTTTATGTTGTTGGTCGAGATTTCCGGATTTCCTGTCCTAGAAATCTAAGGGAATTAGTACTTGGGAATAATATTTGGTGGCTCGTTTTCCCTACCGATCCCGAGGAACACCAACTGTTCTTCATAGGTTTGAGAGCTGGAATGCGGATTGAAAATGGCAAGATGCTGTAAGGCAATGACCTGATTGTACATGGCAGTTCTAAAAAAGCCACTTGGACCACCACATTTTGCCCATTTCGCGCTCCTGAAGGATGATGATGATGATGATGATGATGATGATGATGATGATGATGATGATGATGATGCATTTTTCGGTACAATTTTTCAAGGATGAGATTCATGGGCCTCGTCCTTGTTGACGTCCTAGTCACCTTGGCTGAAGTGCCAGGAGTTTGCTTGCTCACGTGGTAGGCGGACCAGTCTTCGGAATTGAACGGGTGCGTCAGGATCATTGATATAAAGTGCTTAGGATCACTGGCTGAAATAAGCAGCCCATTGACAGTAGACGTGCGATGTCCAAAATGGAATATAGAGGGAACCATGAAGGGAGCTGGCAGTGTTTTGAGATTATTACGAGGTGATCCTAAGCATATCCAACACAAATCATCCAAGTATTTTTTGGGTAAGCAAAAAAAAACTGGTCTCATGTTGTTGGCCAATCCCCTGTCCGACGAATTACTTTTGAGACTTTTTGATGGAGATTATATATTGGGGAAAATCCCTCAGCTAGGCTCAACCGTCAACCACCAAAAGTTAACCACCAACTACACGGCTGACATCTAACATAGATACCCGAAATGGCCACATATTTCGAAACACTTTCTTTTTCAAACCATTTTTGGATATCCATGTCAAACTTCAAGGGCGTAATCTTTGTTTTGCAAAGGGATCACGCCGCGTTCCAGGCACACTGCGGTGCTTCCGGAAGATTGCATTGCCCACGTGGATATCCAGGAATACCTGGGAGGAAATGTTAGTCCTTGATTTTCTGGAACATTGATGTACATAACACAGAGGTTGCCCATTTTTGGTACCACCCGACATTCATCCCAAACCTTATCGAGATAAAAGATCTCAGAAGTGAAATGTGGAGATGCTTCGATGATGGGGACACAAGATTTTTGACATCAAGACTAGTGTAGGGGGCTTCAAATGACCAGGTCGAGAATATCCCCAAATCATGATAAACTGTACAGACCGGGGGTTTTCTCAATGGTTTTGTGGGGTACTACTATTTTGAATAGTTCCTAAGTACAGACTAGTAAGGTACACGTAAATCCTGAAAGATCTTGAACGTAGACCAGTTGGTTGACTGGTCATAAAGCTACAACTGCCTCTTGATAAGCTTCCCGCAAATGGTGCTTGGAAAGATGAGTTTTCCACCTTGAACCTTGGGAATTTCCACCTTGAACCTTGGGAATGTCCAGCTTGAACCTTGGGAATTTCCACCCATGACGGGCATATTTTTCAAATGACTGTCTTAAGCACCAAATAGGTAGTTCAAACCCGGATGCAACACATTCAAAACATTGAGCCGTTTTTTGTTGGCTCCATCATTCTAGATTGTATCATGAACCCACCGTTCCAACCCTTTCCACTTTCCAACATAAAGAGTTGGTTTAAAAGAGTTTATCATGATCTTTATTCCATCATGGACCATCCATCCCACACTTTCCAAAACTTATTTCCAAAAATACAAAAGTCAAAGCTAACAAAAACACTTGCTGAGAAGATCCAATGAAGGAGCGCCACTGTGGCAAATTGCGTTCTTGTGACTTCGAGGTGTTTTGTTGGGGGGTGGAATTGGTCTCAAAGATGTTTGGAAGTCAGATCCATTTCAGCCATATCATCCACGTAAATATCATGCCGATTCTCTCAATATAAAAGCGAGTAAACAAGTTGAGATAAGATTGATACGATATAGAGATACAAATAAGTTAGAGTTGAGTATGCGGCTTGGTATGAAAGTAACTGCTATTGAGTTGGGAATGAGGGAATGAATCCCAAGTTACTGCCGAGTAAAGGTCAGGATTAGAGGCCCCTAAATACTGTCAGGTAACACTACAAGATTCAAAGTTCACCGTTTCTTCGGGACAAATTGTACCTGTCACCTCCCCCCAAAAAGCATCACAGATCGTGCTTGACAACCCATTGTTTAAAACGATCTTACAAAGGATTGCACCCAACATTTACTAACAAACAGAAAACGATAGAAAACGTAAACATGCAAAAGAGCTAAGATGTGAACACGAACGCCAAGTGGGTGGAATCACGATGGTTGGAGTCAGCACAACCAGGTCACGAGTGCCGGTGCCCTTGCGCCCTTTCGTGTGCATGGTACCGAGGAGGTGTGGGTGATGTGAGTGTAGGATGGGATGCTGGAAGGTAGCACCATGCTGAGTCATGCTATTCTTGGGAAGACCCGAACTAGTCATCCTAGTTGTTTGACAGGGTCAAGAAACCCCAAAGAATCTAGCTGCTCTAGAGTTACAAGGATGTTCGGAGCAAGTTTGTCAGTGGTCATGGTGGAGAATGCATCATGACTGTTCAACGTGCCCTCAGCGAAATAAGGGTTGAATAAGGCCTAAATTAAGGGATTTCCGAGGTAAAGTTGACCCCTTCTTCAGGCTACTATTTCGGAGGGGGGGGGTGCGTCAGGTAAATGGCCATCATATGAACCGCTACCCGAGACCCTAGAATATGAAAACAGATATCCACTAGTTCCGTATAGTAAGTCACCAACTTGAAACGCCCCCAAGTAAACATGGTTTCGGAAAGATGGAAATAAACGAGCTGAAATTGTAACATCTTTCTTTCATGTTTCAACACATACTATTCTGTTCATCAATATTTCTTACATATTCAATGTTGCTAGTTGCCCTACAATACGGACGCTCCAAACAAACCATTCTGGCAACCATGTGTTGATGACCGCAGTAATAAACCGCTGAGGTACAATGTCAGTTGCAGTTCCCTGGCAGTTTCTCTTTCCAAGACCATGGAAGCACCACGGTGGCCCAGAGCAAACAGGGTTGGACCTGCTGTAAATTCGGCGTTGATTAAGATGAACAAGAGAGAACTTTCAAAGGTCACCTGACAATATCTAGGTTGAATCATGAAAATCATCCCCTTCCGGCTTCCGGTGACCTGCATTTCCGGAGTTTGAACACTGGTGAATTTGATTGAATTTGGTGACTTTGATCCGATGGGTTGCTGTTTCATTGCAATCCTGTCAACGACCCAAAGATGGTGAAACTGTGTGTTGGAGCACTCCATACCAGCAAACTCTTCTTGTATATGTATTTCAGCACCTCTAAGGACCCAACAAGGCACAATCAAGCTTGTCCTGTAAGAAGCATTTTGGCTCAAAACCATTTGGGGGCAACTCACAAAAAATCCTCTGGCGTGCCGTTTCGTGCCTTTTGTTCACACAAACGTTCAGATGTCACTTGACAATGGTTTGTGCGATTCGTTGCTGGGGGATGTCGGAGTGAAGGTGAGAAAACAAATAGGTACTGGAACTCGTAGTTTCAGAAGGTCACTTTCAGCTCCAACAAATTGTGAACATATTGCCTTATTGTCATCACCATCAGCCCTTGAAATGGCAATTTGGTTTGAGTGGCGTTTTTCAATTTTGATTTTTTTACTTACAAAATGGAGGATGGCCCCATGATCACAACGTTAACTTCTCCTTCTGCAGGTTTCTCGCGGGATGATTTCATTGATGTACATTTAAGGCAAAGTATGAAGTGATGGAAAACGTGGCGCACATGACTTGAACAGTAGTTTAGTGCTGGGAGAATCCTCCCCAAATTTTAATGATATAAATATAACTTCACTAATTACAACCACAACTGTGACCTTTTTGCGTCAGGCAAAACCATGCTCGGCGACTGATTGCCTTTGATGGCTGAACTGTTGCACCAGTTCAAACAATGGTTCGTACCATTTTATTGAAAGATCTTTGTCAATTTTGCCACATCCCAAGTGTAGCACACTGCAGCACATTATAACTATCATCAAAAGATGTTGATAGTTGGTTATTTATTCATTTGCTCATTCAGTCATTCATTCGTTCGTTCGTTCGTCTGTTCATTCATTCCTTCATTCATTCGTTCGTTCATTCGTTTATTCTTTCGAATTCATTTATTCAGTCAGTCAGTCAGTCAGTCAGTCATTCAAAACAACTTCCATCACAGGGCAGTCATCGGCAGTCCTTGTTCATCTGAAGTGGTCCACTTCGAAGAGTGAAGCCGAATGATGATATGAATTTGTATTTGGGTGCATCCCAATGCCGCATTGGAAAGTGAAGGTTCAATACGGGAACCTTACCAAACATAAACAAATTCTCATTAGTTAGTGGGACAGGGATACCCCTGCCTGAATTTCAATGCTTCACAAAGCTGAAATTTCACAAAAGGGAGCATTCCAGGACCATGACCTTCAGATCAATTTTGTACCCTGCCCAAGGATTCCTGCGGTATTGCTCTCAATCGTGGTGGCCGTGCATGGTCAAACCTATCAAGAAGCCCAGGTCTTGGAGGACTCGCAACTGGGATCGCAGATGCAAAAATGCGGGCCCTCAAAATGAAGGATTTGAGGAGAGAAGCCCCTGTAGTTTGTTGATTATTTTTGAGAAAAGGAATCTCTGAACCTGGAAGGGTGGTGATTTTCAGAAGGAGTATAAAAGTTGGAAACCCGCTGAAATTTCTATAATATAACTATATGAAAGCTGGAGCAACTCTTTTACCCTAGGGAATGATCTCATGACTTTCCTGGTGGATTTTCTTGTGGACAGTGGACATGTTAAAATCGTACGGGACCAAGGCCGTTGATATCACCTTTTTATTGTACTTTTTGCATAGCACGGATGTCACGGGATGTTTGGTTGATGCATGCATCTGGTCCTCAAATGAATGAAAGACCTCAGGCCTGGTCTAGGATCGGTAAAGAGAACTTATGACAGACGTTTTTTGTTTCAACACTGGCATGTTTTGTTGTTGATGTGGGGGCACTGCAAGTCGTGTTTTGTTTTGTTTTGATTCGTAAGTTTGTTTATTTGTTGTGTGATGTTTGTTTGTTGTTTGGTTGTTGTTTGTTTGTTGTTTGTTTATTCTTTCTTGTTTGTCTTGGTGTTGCTGTTGCTGTTCCTGCCCTTGTTGTTGTTGCTGTTGTTGCTGCTGTTGTTGTTTGTTTGTTTGTTTGTTTGTTTGTTTGTTTGTTTGTTTGTTTGTTTGTTTGTTTGTTTGTTTGTTTGTTTGTTGTTTGTTTGTTCTTTCTTGTTTGTCTTGGTGTTGCTGTTGCTGTTCCTGCCCTTGTTGTTGTTGATGTTGTTGTTGTTGTTGTTGTTGTTGTTGTTGTTGTTGTTGTTGTTGTTGTTGTTGTTGTTGTTGTTGTTTTGTTGTTGTTGTTGTTGTTGTTGTTGTTGTTGTCGTTGTTGTTGTCCTCTTCGTCGTCAACATTGTCATTGTTGTCACCATCGCCGGTTGCCCCTGCGCCCTTATCCATGTGATCAAAACTGCTAGTTCCTGTTTATGGCGATTCATTCTGGCAGAAATCAAGGTCATTAAGGAACTTGCGGTGAATTGGTTTATCACCCACTGTCGTTTGAAATGGTTGATATCCAGGCAGGGCACCCCCCCCCCATCCCACAGTCCGTAGCCCAGGCAATTGGCCGTGGACAAGTGCCTTGAGGGCAAGACAGCTGGACTATGCTGGACTAGGATGGTGGCACACACCCCCACAAACAAACATAGCCACCAAGACATGGCGGGTGGAAGAAGAGTTTCCTCTTGGGATTTCATCTTGCTTGAGGGGCTATGCCAAATTTGCAGGAGTGGATATTCTGTGGCAATCCTGGGCAAGTAAAAAGTCAGGATGAATGGTCAAGCAATGGTGACTAGGTTGGAGACATGATTAAGTATACACGAACTAACATTGCATAATGAGGATTGGCCCCTAAGATGGGACATTTCCCATGTTATTAAACCATTATATAATCATCATTATGAAAGATAAATTTTTGGGAATGCACCTGACCCGCAGGTTTGTCTGCTGGGGATGTGTCCCTTTCCTTCAACTTTGTGCAAACTTCCAGGTATTGTTCGCGCGAACTTTCGGACTTGGATGTGGACACAGCCATGGACCAGTTGCAGGCTTCGCTCAGTGATGCAAACACTGGAGATTTGATTAAAGTGGTTGTGTATGTAAATCTAATTTACACATGCATACAAATATGTGTGTGAAAATATGTTTACTTTCTGTCAACATACAGGTGATATATTATTATATTATATAGTATACCGTATACCGTATACCCACAAGTCTTTTTTATGTATTTATATTTATGTCATGATATACCTATAGATATGTGACATCATACCTATGTATATGGATTGAGGGCGCTGGAGAGAGAGAGATACCTATGTATATTGTATATATGCTATTTACATACATATATTTATATACATATTTTTTGTGTGCTCGAGCATGGCCATTGTTGTAGGGTGATTTGCAGGGTCTATGGTCCACTGGAGCTCTATCTCCGTCAAGATAGCAAGGGCATAGGCCTTCAGCCCTCAAGTTTTTTCTTGGTGTAAATTTTGAGCAGGGCACCCACTCCGATGCTCCAAAAACATCCTGTTGAAATCCCAAGCAATCACCTGGGGCATAAAAGAACCCTATTAAAAATGGGATAAGCTGCCTATTCACCGGTACTGGTGCAGGATTTCTTCCATCAACAAGAGGAGCCAAGTAATACGAACCTCGAGTTGGTGGTCGTCCAATTTTGAGACACCTATATGGCTGGCTAGTAAGATCCACGACATGTTGATGTATTCCGATTCCTTTTGAAGGGATATCCTCCTGTAGCACGTTTTGTTCTCCCATCCTTTGAATCCTTTCTGTGAAAAGTCACCACTGGTGGTCGAGTCCAATTTGTGAGAGGTGGGTGCTGGAGATAACTTCATCTACACAGCCATCACTGCTGAGAATCCCGAAGATCCTCATCTTTTTGGCCGTAGAGAACGTTAACGTGGGGCATCGCGGGGAGCATCACGAAAGGATTTGCTCAGATTTGTTCATTTTGGGATCATTTTTGTTTACACCGAGTCTACCGTGGGATTCATCAAGATATGGGAAATATGTTGGGCTGCTCCCCCTCTCAGTCAGCTTGCCACTGTTCGTGGGAGGGGTGTCAGATCCTAAGAAATATGTTTTCCTGGTCTTGCAACCTTGGAAGTGTTGGCCAAAAATCGCCACAAAAACGGCAGTTTGATTTGGTCCAGATCATGACACTGAATTTTTGAACGGAAGTGGAGGTCTGAAAACGGGAGAAGTAACGGCTTTTTGATAGGTTGGTGTGACATCACAAGAAACATGCTATAAATTTATGGGCTGTCTCTTGGAACGGACCCCTCACTCACAACGTCATGTTTTTTATGTTGATGAATGGATCCCAATAACCTTTGACTGGCAGCTGGTTAGAATTGTCAGCCAAGGACCTTGCCAGTGCTGTGTTTCTTGGCTGGTGAGGGGTCACTGCATTATATACATAGTTTCACCACCATCAACACGTCCATACTGACCAACTGTTAAATACCTGGACGCAAAACCTGCTTGAAATCACCTCGCTTGCAACTGGGGTGATCTGTGAAGGATTTACTGGGGTTTTATCTACCTTACACCTGGCAATTGCAGTGGCCAAACTGAAAGGTATTTTAATGTATTTTACAGAGGTCAGGTATAATCAACCAGTAGTTGATTGGTGGTTAATGTGTGTGGATTACTATCCTAGGAATAGTCCATGAATTGATAATAGCTGGGGCACATGGGTAGGAGAACCTTACAGTTAAAGACAAAAATCCTTCAGGAACAAAAGGCTGGCCGGCCGGCCACTTACCAGCTAATTGCTCTTCGGGCCTTATCAAAGATGAGTTTCGAAAATATTTTGTAGACTATGATCTGTTCATTTTTGGGACAAAACGGATGGTTTCACATCCGCTTAGGTACAGAGGTTCGTTTACAGAGAATGAGGTTCACCATACAGTCTCTAAGTCTAACGTGGCAAAGTGAATTATTCAAACTTTGCACACCCCTTGTACCAGTTGATATAGTGAAAAGATGTTTTGTATACTGTAGATATATTTCAGGATATGATATGTTTTTTTTGTATGAATAGATATTTTTCAATATATCATCATTTTGAATATCCACGTTGATTTCCCATTTGCGTATGCGGTTTTGGATGTTCAGAATCGTTAATCCATCACGACGAGTAGGATATGTTATATGTTCGTTCTCATGACCAGAATGGTACACATCCCTCGCATCATCTCAGCCCCAAGGGACCCAGGGGCGATCGTTGGCAAGGCCTTTGCTTTGGTGTTACCTGGCGTCATTGGGGGTTACAACCAATATGGACTACAGTACTATAACAGTTAAAATGGATCAAAATGAATCAAACTCCGTGATGCTAAGATGTATATATAAACATTATAAACCAAATTCAGACGATATGTAGGGACTTTCGGGATTCTCATGTAGCAATTGACTACATATACTCTAAGAAACACCTTGGGATCCTCTTTCGGGCTGGAGGAAATTGCTTAAAAAGAATGAGCTTGAAACATAAATACATCCAATCTCTTGGCCTATAGGCTTTTCCAAAAGGATTTTTTTTATCACTCACATGCGACGCTCACATGTAGCATCTTCCAACTTGGGTCCAACATTTACAGCTGCAGCATGGTTGTACCTGTTCGAAAGTGACCGTGAAATGGATTGGATTTATTGGATTCCATCTCAATTTCTACGAGAAATTCGTCCATATGGTGGTTTTTGCCCTCTAAATTCCCTCTCACAAAACACACATTCCTGCCAACGAAAAACATCTCCATGATCAGCAGAAGGCGGGGGTTATATGAAGTCCGGTCTCTTTGGTCTTTCGATTTTGAAACCTCTTTGAATTCAACTGGGGACGCCCCCCTACCCAGTAACCCATCACAACCAGGATTTTTCTTATTTTAGGATGATTCCATTTATAGTAGGAGACAAACTTGTGCTCACCGAGACACTTGCCACGGAGACATGAATCTTGCACAGCAAGATTCGAAGTTTCAACTAAGGTTGTCCATTGTCCTTTTCGTCTTCTGGTTGGTTTGCTGCTGGTTTGTGTGCTGCCCCTGCTGTATGCGCATTTGCTGTAAGTGCTGCCAGAACAAGAGGACCGACCGAGTTGGGTCCCAAGGTCCCAAAAAAAGCCTATGATTTCCAATGGCATCTTGACCCATGTGAAATTTTCCCAAAATTGGGTGAATCAATAGTGATGTCACAAATTTCATCAAATTTCCACCCAAGATTGATTTCCGCCATGTCAGGGAAATCATCCAGCACTTTGGGGAGTTTGGGGGCTTGTTGAATTATTTTAGATATACAAGTGGTATTGATTATAATAGTGCACCCAGATTAGCCCAAAAAATGCAACTGTGCCACTATGTGTTTGAAACAAATGGCGCTCTCACAATGGGGGTTGCATGGAATCCACATCCAGGGCAAGAACTGGCGTCAAGATTGAAGTTTCCAGCGTCCCACCGAAGAATTTGTGGCAGAAAAGCGTTGCCAGAAATCATTTTTCTAGGGTTCATAGAATCCATAGTAAATGCCTCAAAATCAGGGACATGGTGGTAGAGAAAGGAAACACTACACCTTTTTGGAGGATCTTCCCTAGTATTGCCACAATCTGAAAGTCCTTAGCTTCTCTCACCTTCTGATTGCTTTGGGCACTAGCGCGAGGAAGATGGGAGAAGGCAAGATCTTCCGCTGCGTGCTGTGGACAGTGTATATTGGCCCCTTGGCAGCGTGATCCCCCCCAAAAAAAACATACGCGTGGTGTATTTACTCTTCATGGACTCTTTTTTTCCGGCTCATTACTTGGCCATGTATAGAAACAATTCACCATCAAGAACGTCTGAATATATAGATAGATACTCTCTCTTAATGTGGGACATGTATCTCCTATTGAAGGATAGGACATTTCTGCCTTGCGACGTTAGGCTCCAACCTACAAAAAGGGTTAGGTTCCAATTTGGTCCAAGTAGCTGAGGCATTGCCATTGCTGCTATTGTCTTGGCTTCTTTGAGCTTGAGGCCGAGGGAAGTTTCGTGGATGTTTTTGGACCAACAAAAACGACATAATGGCGTTTTCAGCCATGAAAACGCCGAAACCAGTGGGGGGTCAGGATGAATGCACCTGGAAGTGTTTCAAATTTTCAAAGTTATGCTGGCCCCCTCCCCTACAACTCCTCGCCATTGAATCAAACTTGCTGAAACATGCTGTAATTCTTTCCCGGAACCGAACCACAGCATCTGAAAAGATACCATTCCAAACTGACAATCAAGTTTTCTAGTATGGTCTACTATGTTGGTTTCGAGAAGACTTACTAACCCTTTGTCGCAGCGAAAAATTGCTGAACTTGAGGATACTTCAGCTCAGAAGTACCACAGTTTCCAAAACATACGCATGAATCCATGAACTTGAAGCTTAGCTACTTTGGCAAATGTGAACATCCACATAAATCGACTATCCGTCAGGGGCTATGACAACATCGATGAGGGCTTTTCGGGTCTTTTCTGCTCGTCAGCGCAATTGGTGCAGGTGCGGGTGAGGGTCAAACTGAAGGGTGATATAGAAATGTGCTAATAATAGGTGTTCCTGTATTCATTCAAGGAAAACGTTATTCCATTATGTCACACCTTGGTAGCAGTTATCATATATGTTACCTTGTAGTTTTTTTTACAGTGTTTTTATTCTTGGTTTGGTCTTATAGTCTTAGCTTATCGCATCTATTCTATCTACTGTAGTCTATTGGATCTTGTCTTGTCGTATCACACCTTATCTTATCTTATTTGTTCTTGTCTATATCTATGCTTATCTATTTCTATCCGTATCTCCATCCATCCATCCATCCATCCATCCATCCATCCATCCATCCATCCAACCTATCTAAGGTATCAAACTCATCTATTTGTCTATCGATCCTTCTATTTGTATCTATCGATCCATCTATCTGATCTTTGCTGGCCATGGAGCGAAATGCCAATGCCAAGGCACAAGCCGAGCCGAAGGTGACAGTTCCACCGGATGCCAATGCCGAACAGGCTGACGCTCCCAAGACAGATGAGAGCAGGCGCTCGAAGAATGCCCGGTTGGGCAAACAGGTCCACGAGGCCAGTTCAGGCATAGAAGTATTTGGCGACTCCGTTTCCATCGCCCCAGCATTTGCAAACCCACGTGTTTGCAAATATTTCAACGTGGGCGCACTTTTATTCGCTGGGTTCTTGATCCAAGGGTTCGGAAAGCGACGCAGCTTCGCAGCGACCCGACCATCGGCCTACTCATGGATCTTAGCTGTATCGATGCTATGGCCTTTTCGACCTATTTGGATGCCACAATCTGACGTTGAACCGTCGGTAGCGTTAGCATCTGCGTTCCGTGAAGCAGCGAAGATCATGCCGATAAGTGGGATGTCAAGGCCATTTATTCGACTTCTTGGATTCTTCTCAGACGCGGACACTGTAGGTCCCTACCTTTTGCAGTGCCGCAAACGGCATTCTGGGCTCCTCATCCAGTACCGAATGCTGAAATCGATGTTCAAGACCTTGCAGGTTATGACAGCAGGCTGGCGGTGGACCGTCGGCTCATAGTGCAATGCTACACCCCTTGGAGCTCATTATGGTATGCCTACCCTCTTAGGTTAATTATTTGGAGGTGGAGTAGGTATCCCAAATAATGTTCACCAATTAATTTTGTTTTATACGATCTCATGATATAAGTGTTGACTCTTCGGAAGAGGTAGGTGGTTCTGGACAAGAAGTTGTGAAAATTAATTTCCAGTGTGCCCACCTTCAAATAATTTCAACACATGTGACAAGAACGGCAATGTGAAATTNATTCTGGGGAGACAGATCTGGACAGAATTGGGCTCGGATGGCCCGTGTGGATAGAAGGGATTGTGGTCAGAAGGTTTGCCGATGTTGTTCGGATGTTGTCGTGCTTTGGTTTTTCTACATGGGATTGTGATGGATTTTGTTCAGTAACCACCACCTCAAAATAATTACACCAGAAATGATTTCAAATTATACAAGGGTGGTTGCTCTGAGTACTCCCCACCCAAAACAATATTTTTTATTTTCTGGAAATGGCAACACCTACTACCGCACCACTTGCCAATCAAATTCATCTAATCATTTGAGGTGGTGGTAACTGTTCTTTGAAATAATTTCGTGAAGATGTCTTGAAATTAATTGTTTATGGCTTGGTACTACCACCACCACCCTATGAATTAAGTTATTATTTGAGGTGGTGGTTAGTACGACCACCCCGTGGAGGGTAGTCATATTATGGTCCTCTTCCTCATTTTGAGCGCCGTTGCGGATACCCAATTGTGACAATTGCCATATCATGTGTTTGGGGTGCCACCGAGGCGCTTACAGCATGGGTTAGAAGGCGTTATGACCCACTCCAGAGATGCTCAGACTGAGGAGGTGAGCAAATATCGTGATACCTTACCTGGTGATGTCCAATTTTTAGGACATTACACAACAAGCCAGGCATAGCCCAAGTCCGCGATCGATCATTGGAACACTTATTCGATTTGTGAGGACTTGCAATGAAGCTGATGTAAGGATCCAGGCAGCCTGCAGAGAAAGGTCCCACAGAAGGTCAGAGACATTGCTTTGGCATATCCTCTGAACATGACTGACATTATGCAACCGCAGCCATGATTAAAGCACAGGTGGTCTACTCCAATGTAGATTTTGCCTTCTCAACTGTACTCTGTGAATCTATGAGGAAGTCTTGAGCAAATTGGTGTCAGCGTGGCATCGTGATGTTGCTGCATACTTTGGTCCTAAAGGTGAGGACAAGACGACTGCAACTAGATCACTTCCTTTCTTCTGTCTGTAGATTTGCAAGCCGTCGATCAGCCCATTGCAGTTTGAACCAGAGGATTAGCTACACCATGAGCACTTGTGCGCAAAAAGAATTGTGAGTGCACCAGCGGTTTCATTATGCGGGTGGCACACGATAGTACTCACGTACATGTAAATAGAAACCGGCTTCGACAGCGATTTCTTGCAAACAGCTCAAGACCGTGAAGGCTGGCCACACTTATGCCAGTCCTTTGTCCAGCGCCAGCGCCTCCATGCTCTACATGTTTCACACCCGGAGTACCTCCCACACAGTCCCTGGAAAGAACCTGCGCTCCTTCTACGATCTCACATGGGTGCGTGCAATTTTTGTTAGCCTGACCCCCTGGTCCTTCAACACTGCCTGGTTTGAAGGTGATGGAGTCCTTGCGTGGCAATACCCCGTCACCTCCCCGCCACTCCGGATAAGTACCTGGTGGTTTGGACAACTTCCTCCACCACTTGGCCATGCTGTATCGACCCTTCGTCTAACTAACTATGGTCATGTACAAAACCTCCGACTACGACTACGATTTCTTCCATGCCAACAACCAGAAGATGGAAAAAGATTTTTGCGGATCTTGGACTCAACTTTTTCCCCTTTCGAAAAGTGAATGCAAATCATGCGTTCTCGCTCCATGCCTTGAGGCGTTGGATGTTGAGACTTTGGACATGGCATGTCATCGTTTTTGTACCCGTTTCCGTTTTGTCACCCAATGTCAGTTGTCACTTGCAGTCCTTGGCTAGATCCGGCCGAGTGACTTAGGGCAAGCCATTGGATGGCCCGGGAAAAAATCTATCCATCTATCCATCCATCCATACTCATCCATCTATCATATATCCATCTATTTGTTTATCTTTGATTGATGGCATCTATGCATCCATCTATCCATCTATCCATCCATCAACCCATCAATCCATCTACCTATCCATCCACTCATCCGATTGTCCATTTATCTTTCCATTCGTCATCCTTCGCTGCAACCATCTTTGCATATATAGATATTTATATTAGTTGTTTTTTTACATTTATATATCCATGAAATGTGAATGCACCATTTCTCTGTCCATAGATATTAGTTGAGTGTGGGTGGTTCTGTGCATGTTTTTTGCAAGAATACAGTCAAGTTTTATTTACCTTGTATTGAAATAGAATGTAAATATCTATCGATACGTGCAGGGCACGTGTGCAAACAGGCATGCGCTTCTATTTGGATAGATTTTGTCATGACACATTATACGTGTACACAATCCAACATAGAAAAAACTGAAATGATCTCATTTACCAATTCCTTCCGTAATTTACGGCCCCACGAATATCCAGTTTTTTGGAATCCACAAAAGCGTCTTGGGAGATTTCAAGACGCAAGGTATGAGTGATATCCTCGCAGAACAACTCCCTGGAAATGAAGAGGCAATTCTTAGATCCCTTTACTGGTGGATTTTTTCAGCCAAGTGGCCAAGTCTATGAATCTATGCAAAACAGTTGTTTAACATCCCTTATTTAGCAGCAGTACTGTGATTTCGACCAATGGTGCTTCCAGTTGACCAAGGGTTGGGCCCTTCGATATCGAAGTGGATGGGGACAAGAAAACGGTAAGGAATAGGATGTGGATTTCTTTTCAGCGCCACGCATTAACATGGACCCCCCAAAATTGATTGTTTCTAGATGCTTGTATCCTTTTCCAACTGGGCATTTTTAGGTTCCATGGGTGTGTCGGTGTGTTGTTTGGTTTTGCGATCCCTTTCCTACTGTTGATTCTCTGATGGTTCAGGCTCATTCGGCGAAGCACCTGCTATAAGATGTTAAACATGAAACCCTATATGAACAATGAAAACAAGTTCCTTTGTCAGTAGGACCCTTGTATTCATAGGGTTTCACTGTGACACTCCCAGTTCCACTGCACAGGACACTTTCGGTCGGTTTCGGCATATACGCCATAGCCATCCCCGCTTTCCAGGACAGCATCAACGGTACAACTGGTAGTAACGACACGGCAGCTTTCATTGGCATGTTGCCGGCCATAAACCGCTTGGAAGGATCCTGGGCGACCTAAGCGACCTAAAGTCACACCACCGGGGGGGAAATTTCTTTGCCACCAAAACGGCTTACATCAATTCAGATGTCATGCTTTGAGAATCGTGCCAAAGTACCAAGCCAATGAATGTGGTTCAAGAATTAAATCCAATTTGCCCAGACTCATACCAAGATACAGTGTGAACAACTGCGGAACCATGAATCACAACTGCGATAGAATGATAGACATGTAAATATAATATGTAATATATATGTTTTGATCTGGCCCCACCAGTAACCGTGGAAAATGAACGCTTATTGGGATCCACTACTAAAATTAATAATCCTGGTAGCGACTGTTGCTTGGTGGGGGTGAGCGTGGAAACTGTCGAAACTCCTCCCAGGCATCGCTGATGCTCTGAACCCAACGAGTGGCTTCATGACTTCAGTCTCAGCGTCTTGGATTACAACAACTTCAGTAGTTCGCCTTGGGTGGTATGTTGGCATGTCCAGTTTGAAAGACTGTAAGTGGCGCCTGGTGTTTTGTTGCGGCATTGACGGCGTTTGCTGCTTTTGGTTGGTGGATCGGGTGGGTAAGACAAGGGCAGGGTTTAGAGGGGGTGGCAATTTTTATGGAGCCAATGATTTATGCAGCTGTTCGGAGCTTGAACTATCTTTTAGCTTCAAGTCCAAACCGTTGCTAACTTCAGATACATATGAGGTTATATGATATGCATATTGCTGTCATATGCTGCATATTCATCAAGTGTAAGGGGCTTTATGTCAAGAGCGAATCTCCGTTTGGCCCCCCCTGCCCAGCTCGTCATGGCTAGCGTTCCCCAACTCATTCCTGCACCAAGTGACGAACGAATGTTCTGAGGCCATCGTGGCCAGCACTGCCAAGTTGGACACGGCCTTCACTCAAGTAACGCAATCCTTGACACAGTTGGAAAAGATTGTGCCTTGAGATTTAATTCGGCAATGATTCATTGGCCAATGTTGGGGGATGGGTTGTGATATTTTATGACCAGGTGTTTTTTTTTCAAATGTTCTTTGAAAGTCTGGGTGGGTTCCAAGCTGTTTTTATGTTGGGGAATTATGGTGAATAGATCATGGGGTATCCAGACCCCTAGGAAAGGAGACAGGTTGGCAGTGCAGAAATTCCAGATCAGGAACAGGGATTTTTGGGTCTTTAATGTTGTTGTTGTTGTTGTTGTTGTTGTTGTTGTTGTTGTTGTCGTTGTCGTTGCCGTTGCCGTTGTCGTTGTCGTTGTCGTCGTTGTTGTTGTGGTGGTGGTGGATAATTCAGTGTCAGCCACCTAGATGGATCCAAGTACCTGTTAATTTGATTCAAGTCGAACAAGAAATTTACAGACATGTAAATATTGAATACATGTATATGTATATACACATAAACATAGACACCTGTGTGCATATAATTATACGTCCACATTGGGATGCCAAACCTTTCCCAGTAAGAGTGGCAACTGCAGGTTTATAGGGATCCCTTACTAAAATATAATGCTGCTGGTGACGGCTAAGGGGATCACCCAAATTTCATGATATGTCATTCTTATGCTAATGGCCTTGTGTTCAAGTTTATAAACAGGACCAATGTTCATCTTAAAAGGATCGACCCGTTTGTTTGTTTGTTTGTTTGTTTGTTTGTTTGTTTGTTTGTTTGTTTGTTTGTTTGTTTTTTTGTTTGTTGTTTGTTTGTTTGTTTGTTTGTTTGTTTGTTTGCCCTAAGGTAAGCAATGCTGAGAATCAAGCTCCCACAGGCCTTGGCCCACGGTGAGGTGGTTGATGCCCCATTGTTTGGAACAGGGTTGGGGGTCAAACAAAAACCTAATGAACAGAAAAAGTTGAGACAAAAGATGACCCTGAAGCTGAGGTGCATATACTCGTACTTGTAAATCTACATATGTATATTATATATGTATATTATATATAGTTTATTCATGTATATTGTCAATTGATGTCAACATGAGTCTGATGATGTAGATAGGTGTTTCACCGTTTTTCCATTGAAGACCCTGTTTCATTGTTTTGATATTGGAGAGTCTTGGCGGTGACTGGGGAGTAATGTCAGGTTCCCTCACCCTCATCCCTCAGTTCATTGGAATCGCCCCTCGAAATCAGGCCTTGCAACAAGGCTTTAGAGGATCATGGTGGCCATCTCAATGCCTGAACACTTAAGACCTTACGTCATGTCATCTGATTTTCTTGGGGGTGGCAGCAGGTGGTGTTGGCAGCTCGTTTTCACCATCAACACCTTTTCACCTGGAAAAATCCTGTGGAGGCTTTATGCACGATTGTACCGTTTGCGAGCCCTTGGCGGCTGCTGTGGTACCAGTGAATTCCGGCTTGTCCAACGGTATCGGAGCTGCCTTGAAGTCTCTCGCTGTTGAAAGGGTCGAAATCTCAGGAGGTTTTGCGGCAAAGCTGGTGATTTTTCTTCTAACATGGCAAGTCCATAAGTCACTAAGTGACCAGGGCGTACTTTTCTAGATGAGGTTGGAACTTGAAACAGCATTCTATGGATGAATAGGATTTCATAGGGGCAGAAGAGTTGGGGCATTCCGAAACGTAGCCGAGATTGTATTTGAAAAGCTGACTTTGCGAGATAATGCCCTTAAATCATGTTAAATGATGATCTTTGAGTGTTTTTTTTGCTGATTTGGGCATGGCAAATTCGATAGATAGGTCCTGTGATTTGTGGAAGCAACATGGAAACAGGGGAAGATATCGCAATCAGGATGCCCACAGGACCCTGAATCTCTTCTGAATGGTGGTTTCAAAGATTTTTCTTGCTAGCCTTCATGATCCAACTTGACTTGCGCACTTGTTTCAAATGGTTTGCCAAAAAAAACTAGTCTTGACTTCTTGGAAGGTTAGAGCCATAAGAATTCCCTTAGGTCAAATAAAAACCTTTGAACAGTGATTTTGCCCAATTGGGGGAGACTCCGGTGGTGAAGTTATAAACAGGAATTTATGCAAGGTATTAACCTAGCAGCATCTTCCAGTTTTAGTGCTGTTTGAACACTAAGGAATGTTGCATATTAGTACCCCTCATCATCCATTCAGCACCCAAACTGGAAGATGCAGGCATACATATATATATATATAAATAGTTGCATAATGTTGCATACAAGTACATGTGTGGATTGTACAGGAGTCACTGGTCAAAATATACAAGGATCAATCTAGTGCGAGGTCAAAATGTCAGTTCCTTGAAATTTCGCTCGCCACTCAACTTAGGGGTATCAATCTTGAGATTTGCTAAGAAAGGTACACCTGACTTACCTAAGATTACCTACTATTACAAATCTAAGATTGATACCTTAGGACCTTAGGGCTATCAAATCTTTAGATTTACCCAAAAAAACATGTTCTGTCTTCTGGGAGGAAAAGGTATATGTGAGTTAGGTACAAGTTGTACCCGACCATCATCCCAACTTCAAGACATCCTACCTTCCAAGCGTGGCAGTCGCATCTGAGGGAAGCTCGTGCCCAAGTGGAGCAGCAGTTGCAAGGTCAAGCAGCACAGGATTTGCGAGAGCAGTTGCTGGGTTGGTGTGTGGTACCGGGTGGTACCGGGTGGTACCGGTGGCGCCTGTTGACATGGGTGAATGTCACATGTTGGTGGGTTTCAGGTTGGTTGCATTGCTTCGTCAAGAGGATGTCCTGTTGGAAGGATCAACGATTGGTACTGGGAATAACAACCTATAAGATGATGTCATATTATCTTATCATTAATGGATTTGTTCAGTTTAGGTGAGAGGTGGTCGGTTTGGCATATGGTAGCATGTAATTACCCAATTAACTACTGACGATCCAATTAGCAGTATTTACCCCGTGTATAGCATTTATATGTTTTCATGCCAGGGATCCCTCTTATATATGTTTTCAAGTTGTTACTTTGGTGAAATCGTTTCTGACCCTGCAAACACTGTAAACACTCAAATCGCAAGGCTGAGATATAGGTGCGCTATAGACATACAAACAACGACAATCGTGGTGAAATTAGTCTGATTTCAACATGGCTTCATACGCAGCTTAGCCACCGCTCTTGACGGATCACAGAGGGCATTGCTAAACTGCAACTACCATGGAATTCCGTAGTCTCGCAGGGTTAAACCACACTAAGTGGGCTGGTTAAACTTATGTAGTTCACCACCTGCCTCACTTATTCAAGGCCGCAGTGAATATTATTTTAAGACTTCCGTAACGCCTTGACCTTTTTGGAACAATTGTATGAGTCGCATGCATGGATGGTGTTCATGAAAGGTATGTGTGATTGAAGAAAGGTTGGCAGGTTGTCAACCTGCTTTTCTTAATTGATAAAGGAAGAGTGATGGTCATCTCATGCTTTATCAGTTAAGTTGAATTGATTTTTACCTTCAACCCAATTCCACCCGTTGTTTTTGCTAGAGAGAGAAGAAGAAAAAAACGAAGAGCGGGACACGACACTCATGACTTTCGGGCCGTTTTTCGGGCGAATCGGCGAATCGAATCCCAGGCTGCAAGCTGCCATGGAACCCGTGCGCGAGGCGAAGGAGTTGATCTTGGAACAGGCCGTCAAACGGGGGCGGTTCAAAACAGGTCGTTGCTCAACCGGGAGGGTCCACACACAGGTCAAAGCCTGGGGGAGGTGAAGATGGACTCATTCAGGATTGAAATTTCCAAGTTTGTTGGGAGGGATTCTAGTAGATGAAGATGCCCCCTGAGGCCCGTGTTTTGGATTGATGCGATTATGGTTGAACAGACACCGGCAAACAAAAAGATGTGGTTTGAAATACGGACTCCTGGGACCCCGTAGTGAGACTACGGCCCTTTTTGCATCCAGAAGGGGCTTTCCATGGATTCATGGATTGTGAGGAAAAATGGCAAACGGAAGGCCTCAACCATGCCGAGAAATAATGGTGGTGATTCAGATTCAATCCCTTAACAAAAGGCCTTTTCGAAGCTCAGCCAAGTTTCTGAAGGCCAGCCTGTTAAGGAGCAGCTACTGTAGTAGTACGCGGCAAATGGCTGGCACCCTTCAATGGTTCCTTGCAAACACAAAAATACAAACCACCAATTTCGTTAAGTACCAGCTGTTAGTTTTCGGGTCGGTTTATTTTTTAGTTAACACTCCCCCAGGGCTGGGGGAGTTAACCCGCAAGTAAGCGGTTTGGGTCTATTCTTTCGTTTTGTTTTGCCTGAGGTAGGAGCTATTGTCGATCCCAGTGGATTTCAGAAGAACGCGGAAGTCGTGCAAGGACTCGGGTGGGAAACGTGGGAAATGAATGGAAATGCGAGGTTAATCCAATCTATAGGTAAAGTAGGGAATCCAGACTATAATTCAACATGTGTTTTTCCTCGGAATCATTGCAATTTGCCCCCACATGTTTGTCTTTTTTCGAATGAGTTGACTGGTGAAAAAGAACGCATAGGCTTCACAGTGGAAGGATTGAAATCTAAACTAGAAATCAAATCAACTAGTTGGACCCAATTTTGAAACAAAAAAATCCTCCGCACCGCACCTCCTTGTGGCACTGGTTTCAACCGCCTTGTTCTAGGACCCAACTCGCAATTGGGGCCGGGTATCATGGCAATGCACCTCGGGAATGAAACACGACTCAACTTTTCAAAAGGCTGCCAGCGAATTTCAGAAGCATCGGTACAAAGCACAATTTGACATGAATAAGAGCCAAAAACATCCTGCGCTACATTGAAAAGTGCTCGAGGTTTTTCTTCTTCATGCTGGTCATCATCTTTGGCATGTGTGCTTTGGGTGGCTTCTGCTCCATGACTGCATGAAGATATTTTCAGCTAACCTAACTGACCAACTTCTCTTCAATTTTGCCTGCAGCAAGGCTCGTTTTGCACGGGAGATCACGGAATCATGGCTCTTCTACCATCTACCTGTTGGTTGACGAGTCCACCTTCTGCTGACCCGAGGTTATCAGCATAAGCCAGATTCCAACCCTGACAAGAGCGACACGGCGGCACGCTGCTGCATTTGCTGCGTCAGTTGTTACAGTTGCGTCTATGCCATGATTGTGTGTCTTGGGACGCAATTTTCAGAAGGCACGGGAGGACAGGCATGAGATGTATATCCGTTAGCCCGAACTTAAAAGTGTTAGGTTCAAATATTTTGAACGTTTTACACCGATTGTTTGGGGAAATGATCCATGCAGTTTGACTTAAATTCAGCAAATGGCTTGACGATACAGGGATGAGATGGAAACCAAAAAATTCAACAAAAAATGGTGGAAGCCTATCAGAGACCGAAAGCCTTCAAAAAGGCAGGGGACATTTTTTTTTTTTGGCTTGCCATTTTGCCGTTTGATTCATACATTACACCCTTGGGGGATTTCGAAAAAAAGCAAGGAGATGAAGGAATGGAACCTGGAGGAAATCCATTCCATGGCTTTCCAATCGTCATGTTCTGCTCAGGTTGTTGGTGGGTGGCATATTGGTTCTCGTTGTCACTGGCCTGAACTCGCGACATGGAAATGTTGGGGAAGAGCAAACACTGTTTTTGTAAGGCAAACGGGTGAAAATAAAAGCCATCAATAAACATCAATAAACGATATTCTATATATAACATATAACATATATACATGAATCATTTGGAAGATGTGTTGTTTATCCTTAGTAACATATTGCATTTGAAATCTCATGATATCTCATTTGTGACAATTGCAAGAGGTGGTTTCAATTTGTCGGTGCCCGACATCATGGGCAGATGAGGAACATTGGAAAGGGAGACGGGAAACCCTCAAATCCAAATGACAAGCTGTAGAAACTCAGGCTTGGATGAAAGGTTCGGATTCGTCACCCACCGTGGAAACACCATCCCTCAAGGTATGATCGATTTCGCCATCGGAATTCTGATAGTTTCAATGTTTGGAACTCACGATTTTTGATATTTTTGGTGGTCTACAAACATGTAAAATATCAAGCATAGTTTGTTCCACCCAACAACCTGATGATTTCAGAAAACACAACTGATTTATTCTGAGAAAAAATTCACGAACATATTCTCACAACAAAAGTTCACTCATGACCCATCATGACCCATCATGACCCATCACCACAAACAAATTTATCTTTGCCCCCGAAAACATGGTTTCACTACTCTTTGGTGGTTGAATCCTAGAATTTGTGATGACCAGGTCCATGGTTTTCATGATAGGTTGAAGTTGAATAAATGAATAGATAATAGATATATATATTATATATATATATATATATATCTTGACATGGAAGGGGTTCCAGCAAAATTCTGAGGGTTAGGATTTCATTCAACGACTATACCCAAGGACTATGACAAACAAACGCATCTTTTAAGATTCTTTTAAACCCATGAAGCCGCCAAAGCCAGATCAACCCCTTTCCAAGGCCATGGTGGGCTCTGGTGTGTGCTTAGTGCTCGTGGAATTCAACCAAAACATGGGCGAAAGTTCCTTGGTGGACCTGACGATGCAGCGATCGTGGAAAGTGAACTTTGGGCCACGTCACCTGAAACAGGATCAAACAACATATGATATTGGATGATCATGTCAGGCCCAGTAGAAATCTGTGTTTACAGGGTGAGCAGTGGAAACAAATCCGTTGTGACGTTCCATGAAATCCTAGTTGGTAGGGACCCTTAACGCTTATGGATCTATGAAGTTAAAGCATAATGTTTACACTCCTTTACATTGGGGTTTCTGTCTAAAAACTGTCTTAACAAGACGTTTGAATCCGTGTTGACTTACATCTCTTCAGAGGAATCTCATGACCTACACTCTAGAACTGATGATCCTGAAGGTCTTCATGTATTTGCAGAGCTATAGGGCCTTCTTAAACTTGCTCTCCTGCTCCATCTACGTGGTAGAAATTTTCGAGGAATGTAATTCTTGTTTCTTGGTAGTTTTCACCAACCCAATCCGACCAATCCCTTTCTTTCCATGGCAGCCTGACCCCAAAACTTCAGGGTCGTATCCACGAACCTCAACCAAAACTCGCTGCTTAGACCTGCTGATATCCTTGGGTACCGGAGTCACAGAAGAGATGGAAATGGCCTTGAATATCGCAGACAGGTTGGGGGATGCCGGGAAAGGTTGGTAGGTGAGTACTAGATTTTACTTACGACTTACCCTTCTCAGATTGTCCTGACCACACCAGGATTCTCACATTTCTTGGCCATGGGTATCCTGGATCGCTGATCTCGTGAAATTGGTGGATTAGTGGATGGCTGAGCGGAATCGAAAAAGGCATGTCCACAATGCAGTAGTACTGTAACTCCCTTCATTCTTGGGATTCTTAGGATACATCTCTACACCGCCAACATGAAGCATGAACCAACAATTGGTTGTGCAATTCTGGATTTGTTTTATCAATAGAATTCTCAAATGGGAGGAATCCTCAATCTTCCCTTATGGTTAGACTATGGTTTTCTGAGGTCTACGATATGTAGGGTTCCCAGTTACCCCACCTCCCCAAGGGGACCTCCTTCCCTTCTGAAGCCTACAAGACTACTGAAGCAAGCCAATACGCAACCATCAAACATTCGTTGAGCTTAGTTTTAGTGTCTAACCGGTTGATGCTTCAGAAATCCTGCACCAGTTTGATAATATTCCCATGATTTACAGGCGTGAACATATACCTTAATTGGTTGGGTGGATTTCTGAACCATCAACCGGTATGTAAACCTCAACGTTTGACAGGTGCCTCAGCCGGTTGGAGTATAGCGTTGACCCGGACGGCAGCCGTGTCTTGGAGTTTGACGGGGTTGGTGTCATTCCTGTTGATCCCAGGGGTGTGTTTTGCACCCAAACAAGTGTGATTTTTTGGTGGGTTATGTATATAAGCTATACAGGCAATATTTCCATTTTTTTGGACTTTGCATATGAAGAAGGCCTGTGTTGAAAAGAACCCTGATGTTAAACTGTTCCCCAATTTATATATATAGGATATATTTAGGGCCATTTCGAAATCACGACTAATACGTTTTTCGTTGTACAGGTCCATGTTTTTTTCCCGCTTGGATCGCAATTTGACTTCGGTATATGGAAAGAGGTTCTTCCTTTTCTCAGAATCTTGGCAAACTCAAATGTCCAAATGAAGCTTCATTTTGTCGAAGGTAGGCATTTCCTGTGAACACGGCATTTCCATTGTTGCTAAGGGAGCATCCCAATTTCAACTCTTCCAAATGGAGATCATTGGAAAGCTCTTCGATAGTTTGCTTCCCTTAGTACTTCAATACTGGGCATTCTGGTTCCCAGTATTGTGAACCATTTTTTTAAACTAAAACAAATCCTATGAGTTTTGACTCAAACTTCAGGCAACCTGGCGGACATCGTGTCAATGGACAGTGCCACCTCACCAGACGCTTTGCCGGAATCTACGAGTTGACAAAGTCTAACAGCAGGGGGGACGATCAACGTGAAAGGTCCAGGATACGAATAGGATAGCAAAGGATAGCAATGGATAGGGATGTATAGAAAAAGTTGGGATAAGATATTCTGCAGAAGCGGTGTTTTAACCCTAAGTTATAAGATGTAGCAATTTGTGGTGTATAAATCGCCAGTGAGAAAGGGGCTGCTTATGTTGTGCCACTGGGACAATGTTTCGGTCCATAGGTACTATCTCCCCTTTCCGATCGTATCCTGACTGCTTTTCTTCGGTTTCTTGTCTCTTGAAACTACAAGTCTTTCTGCAATACAAACCCTTCGTCGGCAAGCTACAGCTTGCCGTTGGACAGACTGTTTGGGACAGTCTCCTCGCAGATCCTCATAAATATACATATATATATATATAAATATCATCAACTTCTTCATGACGGATTTCTTGGTCCTAGGGTTGTTTCCCATCAACCCTGAAGATGTGAAGATAGTTCTGCATGCAACCATACCTCAATGGTTTGGCCAAATCCTAGGAGACATGAGCACCACAAATTGACTATATTTGATAAGGAAATACTGTTGCAAAGATAACGCACTTTTTTTTGAGGTTTTGAGTTTCTGTGAGATTAATTTTGAATTATTTTGAGACATGTTATTGCCTCGTCTCTATCGGGTTTCAAAACCCTTAAAACCCACGCACGCCCGGCCACCGAGGGAACGAAAGTCACTGTGCGTGAGAGTCGCTTGGGCTATAATATCGGTCATAGGGGACCCGATTCAGGGAATGTCAAGGTATGAGTACCCCCAATTCCACCAAAAAGGCTTTCCTTACATTCCCATACATGCAGGTGATCTCAAATATACGAGCAATACCCCCCAAAACAAACGTTTAAGCTGTTTGCTTTCTTTTTGCAATCAAGAATTGAGGATAATTCAAGGGTCTTGTCAGTCCTGTGTTTAAGATTTTATGGTCATGTAAAAAAAAATCCCCGCCACTTTTTTGAAGCTGTCCCCCCGGCTTAAGGCTGATTAAAACTTTCTTTCGTCCAAATCAGGTGAGGACAAACACCCTCAATTTTTGGTGGTTGGTTGAATCAAATGCTGAGAAGCTTGGCAATTTCAGGTGTTTTCTCTACCGCAGTGGATCCAGTACGAGATCAATTTGATGCTGGGATGAACGTGAAGAGTGAATGTTTGGATTTGAGGGGTGAGAACTTCTTGTTTGTTTTTTGGAACTAGTTTTGCATTTAATTGAGAGCAAGTTAACAAATGGTTATCAATTTCCAGGGTTGCTGTTTGTGGGACAAAAGACGAGAAAGAAAAAACAATACAGTAGTTGTATTTGCGGGCTGTTCAACCAGCCGTGAATTCATAACAAACAAGTCAAACAAGTGTCAATGATAGTAGCCAGGAAAAAACATGTTATCCTGGGCTATTGCGACATAAGTAAACGTACATATTGATTGAATTGACCCCCAAATTAGCAGTTATTTTTTTTTCCGCCGCGACAGGAATGTCCAGGTATACCTATCCATTTTAGGGAGTTGAAGAGGTAGATTGTAGGTTAAAAATGGAAGTTAGAGAGGTTCTTGTACCAAATTCGGGAGGTGTTTTTTGGCTCAGTACAGTCTCATGGTTTTTGCCGCTCTGTGATAAAGGAGGTAGAACCACAACAGCAGCAGAAACTGGAAGGGTGTGACAAGGTTTTACTCTTGATCCAGCAGGGGCTACCAATTACCTAGATTGGATGGATAAAACAATGCAAATCTATGGTCATTCGAGTGATGTGTTCTTTGACAGTGCGCGGTTTGGGTTGTGGCTATAATGGCTCCTGTGCAATGAGTTAGTGCAAAGGTTGGTTTCCTTCATCAAAAAAGGTAAGTTTCCACCTTCCACATGAACAAAGTTTCGTTAAAAACCGACTTTCTCAAGATACCGCAAACAGTACACCCGCAACAAAATTAATCAATGGATGCTTCACCGCTTCACCCCTGAGAGATGAACCACCTTTGGCCGTCCTTCACCAAACAACCGGAGCTATGGCTCCATTCCTGAGGACAACTTGACCAGCATGCTCAACACTGGGGACATTTCCCTTGCAGGATCACAGGTCAGCCGTTGGATTTTGGTGGATTTTCCTAGGGATTTCTATTTAAGAAAGCGCCGTTGGAGAGTGACTGGTAACTGGTTCGGGTTTGGGATCGAAAATTGAACTCTTGGGATTATTTGACTTAAGGAGTGCCATTTGGAACTGGCACCTGGTTCCTTCTCATCTTAGTTTATGCTATTTGTGTGGATTCTGAATGATCCTGCTCAGGGTTCCATGGACCACCAGGGTTCCCAGATGTTTAGGCTTGAGGATCCCCAAGTGCAGAAGATTCACTTTGACCCAATTGCATCGTAGGTGGGGGAGCATCTGAAAATCATCGGACCCTGAGATATTTGAGTCCCAGTGATACGGTGATTCGCAACACATGAAAACTGCATCAAATGGGTGAAATATGGTGCAGTCATGTCACTGGATTCACTACGTCCCCACACCAGCCGAGATTGACAAAGAATTTCACCCAGAAATTGGCAAAAACAAGGCATAAATCATTTGAAGCAAACAACTTCACATTTTGAGGTTCCAGTTTTCGGGGGTTTCAATATCATCAACCAAAACTCTTCACAAAGTTGCCAGGAATTGGCAACATTGACCAATCTGCTGGCGGCGTTGGATATGAAGTCTTTGTATCTCCCCAACAGTGCTTGAGATGCACTACTTTGGGAAAGCATGACATTTGGGCACTTTCCAAAAAGGTAAAAATAGATCAACACGACATTTGAGTTCCGTTGGCATGTTTTTTCCTTTTCTTTTAGCAGCGGGCCCCCAACATCATGCAGTAGTACTGCAAGGCAGCGCAAGGTTTGCGCAAGGTTTTGATAGTTCAGCTAGGCAGATGCCAGAAACCCGAGAGCAGATGATTTTGGCAAACCAGGGGCAAAATCGCGCGCAAACTTCGCGCAAGCTAATTCGCAAGCTCCGCCTTCCAGAGCCACCACGCGCCCATGCGCCACCACATTTTTGACTCTCAACACTACTCTACTCTGAGCTACCCTTCTCTGAACAGCTGCTTTTCTTTCCTTTTCTTTACTTTCCTCAGACAGTTCAACCTCATGTTCCTCCAGCTGAAAAGTGCACCGCGCAAGCGACATTTATTGGTTGTGACATGTAAGAAGATTTGTTTATCATTTTTTCTGGATGAGACACATGCATCAGGAATGAATTGAATAAGAAGCTGGCCCCCATCAGAATGTACCAAACGATCGGTTCTGGGACAGGAAATTTCGGAAAAAACACTTTAGGGACAAATTGAAGAGATAGCAGTCACCCCCAGTTCAATCCTGTTCAGCAAGGGCATCCCTCAAGGGTTGCCAGAAATGGCATTCTTACCGCCATTGTCAGAAAGATAGGGGTGAACGGTTAACGCTTCGAATGTGTTTTGATGGGAACTCCAGAATTCCACCCAACTTATCTTCTACGGTGCTGCAGGGGTATCGGATATCGTTGTATCTCACCAAAGTTTTGCAGTAGAAAGATGCAGCCACCATGTTTCTTCATGTTTTTTGTCAATGGAAGCAATCTTGCACCAGCTACTGCAATAGGTACTTTGTGCTCACGGCGTCAATAACGGTCCCGCTGTTTAAGGTGGTTTTTACCATCAGGTGTGCGACGCGCAATGGATGGGTGTGGGGGTGAGGCGGGGTCGGTGATGTTAACGTTCCTTGCGCTTGACACATGTTTGATGCTACGGAAGAATATGCGGTTGGGTGTGGAGCGTGGGGAATGATGTTAATGTTCCTTGAGCTTGCTTACATGCTTGATGCTACGCAAGATTATGCGCTGGGGTGTGGGGAATAATGCTAAGCACAACGTCGCTGAAAAACGACCCAAAAAAACTGCCTGCCGCTGCGGCTTCAGAACCAGGAAGTGGAAAATACACAGAATTTTGACATGTGCCAAAAAGAGAATCCCAACAAAGTACTGTAAGGGTTCACAAAATGAAAGAAATGCATTTAAACAAATGTTTGGACCTACTGTACCCCAATTTACCGAGACATATTTCCACATGGGTGGCGAAAAATACCAACGTATTACATGTACATCGTATATACTTCATACATGTTGTGTTTAATGCAGGACATGTACTCGTACAGCGTCGCAACTGTCAATACCTACGTACATGTTCAATCAATGGCTTGCCTGTCTTTTTGTAATCTATGCGAGCAGGCGCACAAACATATTTTATGTACTGCATGTGATACAGGAGCACTACTGGAACCCACAAAAATACAAGAATTAGCCACTGCTTGAAATTGGTTGACATTTAGGACATTGGATCCTGCTTGAATGTTACCCAATAAAATGACAAACCTTCTATGTGTTCTCATTCTATATGATGTCACCCTAAGGTTTTTACAATTTTTTTTGAGGCCGAAGATGAATCACCAACATCCAACATATGCAACCCATCCAGGATGACGTGAAACCAAACAACGCCCCTTCGCATTTTCTCCAGCTGAAGATATTCCTGAGGCGCTGCAGTTGAAGGTGATGACACCTATAAGGACATGAATCCAGGATATCTGACCGTGACCTTGGATTGTTTCTTGTCTCGGAAATATTTTTCAGAATATTTATATATATATATGTATATATATTTAATATTTATATCTACACATTATATATATATATAGTACATATGATTATTTACGTGTATATGGAGTTCCTGTACTTGACATTGCACATGTCCCCGGAAAAGGGAACATTTTATTTTTGAGGGTGTATGTTAGTTTACGGAGTCAGCAAATATGATATAATATGGTTTATTGAACGGGACCACCTCAAAAGCATTTGCCCCTCAATACACGGTAAGGGTTGAATCGTTTCTAGTTTCCAATTTTTCGTGCTCCCCTCAATAAATTTAAAGGACAGACCGGAGAGAGAACCATACAAACCCCGGGCTCCGATATACATTACATCACATTACATCACATCAAATGACATTACATTACATTGCATTACATTGCGTACATTACATACATTACATACATTACATACATTGCATATCATTACATAGCATTACATAGATTACATAGATTACATAGATTACATAGATTACATAGATTACATAGATTACGTACGTACATTACGTACATTACGTACATTGCATACATTACGTACATTATGTGCAGACATGCAGACATGCAGACATGCATGCATACATGCATACATGCATACATGCAGACAGACAGACAGCCAGGCAGACAGGCAGGCAGGCAGACAGACAGACATACATACATACGCTCAGTGTTTATCAAAATAGATTAAGTAAGTATATATCAAACGAAACCATGTATATGTGTGCATGTTCCACGTTCTTGGTGCCCACATGGTATACACACAACTACCTGTACTACTAGTACTAGTAGGACTAGTAGAACTAGTAGTAGCACTAGTACTACTGGTAGCACTAGCAGGGACATTACCAGTTGGGGGGTGACCAGAGAATGCTATCCCATATGTATGAAGATCGTAGGCTTCTGCATTGTAGTGCTATACCCTGATGTGGCCCAATATTAAGTTTCCCAGGTTCCTTGGCGAACCTTTCCGTTGTTTATTGCAACTGCTGTGGCTATTTTTGCTGGAGGTCAGGTTGTTTTTTCGTAAGGACCGATTGTGACCAGCGTGATTTTCACTTGGCTGGTGCATCCTCAAGTGCCATTTTGAATCATTTTCGATGATAGACCACACCGTCATCACTCCAAATCGTTTAGGAAGTCTACCGGAAGCCTGAAGCAAAAACCTCAAAACAAAGTGAGGTTCCCAGGATATGATTGATCTAATTTGCCAAGGACACAAAACAATCTACCAAAATCTGTTGACAACTACATTCAATTCTGAAACCAGTACTTGTTACACCCTCCTTGACTTATTCATTTACACCACCTTTTAGGGACTCTACAGAAAAAACACATCAAAAATCGCATGCCCAAGCTGCCACAGATTCCTATATGGCTGAGGTGCCGACAGGACCTTGAGTACCGACTTGCCATCACCTTTGGGCGGAATGAACACCACTGGTATGGAATCAATGGTGACGTTCCTTGTTTTTTTTGGGGAGCAGATCTTATTTTTAATTTTTTTCACCAACCAAAATCATCCAAAATCACATGAAATGCACGTGCTTTGGGAGGTCTCAACTCATCATGAGACCGAGGACCGGCTTCAGCGCCGACGGCACCGCCATCGATTCCTTACAAAGTCAAACTACGGCCTTGGTTTGGAGCTGCCCCACGTGACTTGAACTGGGAGTTCTTTTTGTTGGGATGTTTCGGTGAAAACCAGCAAGACCAAAGGGAAATTCACTTATCAGATCTTATCAGTATCATATATATATATATACTGTACATATACTGCTAAATTTTATTCGATATCATCATATGTAGCATATATATAACCCATCATATTACCTATCATATAGCATTGTATGCAGTAGTCTTAGTTACATAGTTGTTTCATAAATATGTTTTTTCTTAAATGTATATGTCTATATATGTTTAAAGGGTATCATTATACATTGTCTATATTGAAGGGACACATCAGTTCGCAAGGGACCGAAATAGAGCAATGCATGGCAGATGTAATATCTATTCTTCAGGTTTATTGGGGCAATGTCTTCCGGTCCTTACACTCAGAAAACCTCCGGCAGGGACAGCAGAGCCCTAGTTCAGTTGGATGTTATATACGTTTGATTGACGCAAAACGCAGTCAAAGCTTCAGCGGGATGGGCTGCCAGCCAGTCACCGCCAGTCTAAAGACATCTCTAATACGGGATCCCGAGTAACCTTTATTTCCCGCTGTTACTGGGATCTTGGAGCACCCCATTTGATTCCGGAAAGCATCGCTCTGAGGATCACGTCCTACACCTGCGATGCAGGCAGCAGCGCAATGTGCGAAGCAGGGGCCAAGTTCATCCAAGATAAGAAGACACCTTTGGTGCCTTGCCTTTGCCTGGGTGCAATGGGGCAATTTCCACCAGAAAGTCCAAATCCTGTTTGAAAGGCAGAAAAGGTTGGAAAGGATAGGTGCATGTTTAGAGTGATCACCCCGCTAGGACCAGTGGCAACTAGCATGATAACCTTTTTTGGTTAGGGGGATCCCTAGTAACCCTCAGTTTCCACTGTTACTGGGAGCCAGTAGAATGGCTTTGGAGAGAGATTTTTTTTGCGGGGGAAAAGGGTGTCAGTAAACCGAAACTTCTTGATTCTTGGCAAAACTTTCTAATCGCCCCATTGGGCCTGAACAGCCCCTTTTAGTTCTCAACTCGCAAAATGACGGATTGCACATAAAATCTAAGCCGAAAACCATACCGTACAGATGACTACAATGATACGCGATACAAAACGATAGTGGATTCACTAATGTTGATAGTAATCTTTCAGTGAACCCCAAATTCTGACCGTGCTTCATGATATATATATATAATATACGAATGTAAATATTAACATATATGTACATATAGGTACACATTCTTACAGGATGTAACTTGGATTAAACATATACCAATCAACACAACCCCTGGGTAAAAGAACGTTCTGAACCTCGGCACACTTCCTGAACCTCGGCGAGATGTGGTTCACTAGTTCACCCGAAGAATTGAAGTGGCAGTTGACCTAGGAAGCCATGCCATGTAATTAATGTGTTTTTTGTTGAACAATTACAAAGAATAAAGATTGCAAGCTTGTCAACTATTTTTAAAACAACTTGAATCCAAGCGATGAATCATTTGCCTTTAACTGATTCTTTGTTTTACGTTCACGTTCCTATGAATGATGGGATCATTTTGTTAAACATTAGAACTTCATGTGCAAGTGCTACCTCCTGCAGCTGGACTGATTGCCCCGCAGGTGACCCAAACAAAGTTCAAGTGCGTCTATCAGGCGACTGCGACAAGCAGACGTTGGGGAAGCGATTCTAACGTTTGGCCCTTTGAGATTAGTGGGCTTTTATAGAGATTTTATGGGCTTCTCTATGTGTAATTTATCAAAGGAAGTTTAGTGGCAAACTTCCGATATACGAACTTTTGGGTAGCCTGACAGGAATAGTAGTCCTAGCAGTAGTAGTCGTAGCAGTAGTAGTCGTAGCAGTAGTAGTCGTAGCAGTAGTAGTCCTAGTAGTAGTAGTCCTAGTAGTAGTAGTTCTAGTAGTCGTAGTCCTAGTAGTAGTAGTCCTAGTAGTAGTAGTCTTAGTAGTAGTAGTCCTAGTAGTAGTAGTCCTAGTAGTAGTAGTCCTAGTAGTAGAAGTCCTAGTAGTAGTAGTGGTCCTAGTAGTAGAAGTCCTAGTAGTAGTAGTCCTAGTGGTAGTAGTCCTAGTAGTGGTAGTCCTTGTAGTAGTAGTCCTAGTAGGAGTAGTCCTAGTAGTAGTAGTAGTAGTAGTAGTAGTAGTAGTAGTAGTAGTAGAAGTAGTAGTAGTAGTAGTA
>DF240155.1:111509-137109 GCA_000507305.1 Breviolum minutum Mf 1.05b.01
ACATGACCTGAGCCCGCAACAGACATCAAGACATCAAAACACTTCACTTCAAAGCACAAAACATCACCACCACGGAACGGCAGAAGGCTCGTTCACAGCAAAGAAATGATTTGGGCATCGCGCTGGTCGGTCGCCTTGCGCACATTCTATAGGCAAATTCTTTCTGTGCTATATAGTTCTTTTCCTTTTGGAAACTTCCGCCCCCGGCTTGTCCGGGCACTACTGGTACTTAGAAATTTTGTATATCAACCTTGAACCTATCAAATACCGATACCACTTTAAACATCCACTTTATAAACTGGTCGTTTAGGGTTCCAGGGCGTACATGTTGTTTGGATGACCCACACAAAAGCAAGACCTGTAGCATACATTGAAGGCTTTAAAGACCGACCGGAGTGACAAACAATGTTGAAACATTCGATTTATGATTGGTTGCTACTACTTCCCCGGAAACCGCTGAAAATTTATGGTTGGAAGTTGGAAGATGACATGTCCTTTTCAAATAGTCCCTTTTCAGGGACATGTTGTTTTCTGGGTTGTATTTCAACAAGAGCTTCATGAGCATGTATCTAAATTACACTTCTCATGAAACATTTAAATAAAAGATGTTTAATGATGTTTAAGACTAGGACTCAAGGTTGTATTTTTGCAAATAATATAGGTCTTTTCCCCAGCGACTTTTCAAAAAACAAAGGCTTCAAAATAAGGGCATGATATCTTTGTTCACCATCCATCCCCTTGGGCTTTTGCGAGTCAACAGGCTACCCCTGGCAGTCCCAGCACCGTGTGCAATCCTCGTGATATGACCAATTCTTCTGGCACCTGGACGGGAGTATGCGTCACTTGGATCACGGGATGTAGCACCTTGAAGCGTTGCAAAACGGTGGTGATTTCAAACTTTTTTGGGGTTTAATAGTTTCATCATCCAATTTGATTAGTATTGATAATAATATCTTTCAAATGGGTGAAGGGAAAAAAAAACAACAACTAGTTTTCGATTTGTTTCGGGGAAAGTTCCGGTGGCGTGAAGGTCACGCTTCCCGGATTCCGACGAACAGCGACGAACAAGGTGACACACCAACTTTCACCGATATTGGGGCCTTTTTCTGTGGGCGGTTTTCTTCAAGGGCAGTAGTGGTGAAATTAGACCCACTTTTTTGACCTGGTCATTCTGGGGGATAGTTACTTGTATGATCTTTTGGAATGACATATGCATACAATAATTTATGTATGTATAAATATAATTTGAATACAAATGTGTATATATATATATATTTATTTATGTTGATATATTGTTACTCTCCCAATGAGTGGGCATGAAAGAACCACGGATAATAACTAGCCTTGTGAGAAACCAGGAGGCTCTCAGCCTGAGTTCCACAATTCATCCATTCATTCATGTCTTCTTTTTTGTCATTTGTTATTTGTTCCTCCTTTTTTTCCGTCCATGTGATGCTTCATCCCAGTGGTGTTTTTTTGGGGGGATTAGGAGGAGGTAAGCTACCCTGAAGGGAGTGACCGTTGAAAAAACTCATTCTTCGGATTTGCATTATCGTGATATCATCGTGACGTATCCTGCTGTAACAAAGCACACGTTTCAAGGTTTCAAGAATGCAATTTGGGTTTATATATTGGGGTGATCCCCAGGAGTCCCAGGACTACCAGGGTTTTTCATCACATAAAAAAACGGACATCCTGACATCAAGTTGCACTGATTGGCATCCTAGGTGGGAATCACCCATGTTCTTATAAGTACACCCCCGAAATTCAACATGGAACCTGAAAAAAGTCCATTTGGAAACCGTTATTTTCGGGTTCCATGTTAAATTTCGTGGGAGTAACATCTGGAGAAACCTGCCTGAGAAAGCTGGACACACTTTAATTGTGAGGCAACCATTAGGATGATTACGTCATGAGTTTTCCGTTGGGCTTGAATCAGTCAGAGGACAATATGATGATCTTTTTCCCGATTGGGGTCGTTGGGATCTTCATGATCCACAATTACATTGTGGGATGGGGGAATGCATCGCAACACACATTTGTCGTTTTGGCTTTTTCCATCCTCGAAGAAGATTCCCAATTTGACAGTTTTTTTTCACGAACATTTCCGGTGTATCTTCGTATTTTGGGGAAGATCCTTTGATTTTTTTTTGGTAGTGAGATTTCACTGGAAGATTTCCACCCAGGTTCAAGGAGAAAGCACCGTGGAACCCTTCATCGAACGGGATTGCGACATTGCTGAGTTCCTTAAAATCCAAAGATTGGTTTTTAAATCCGCTGGGGATGGGGGAAATTGTGGCTTCGGGGCTGAACTTGTTGTAGCTGAATGTCTTCCTACATTTATATACATCCTTGGTCCTTACTAGTTTTCCACTCATCAGACAACTTTGCCTGGGATTGTTGGCTGATTTTTTTAAAAACAAGTTCACCATAAGATTCACCACAGAGAATCCAAGTCCTGCAGGGTCCAACGGTGATCCTCCATAATGGAAGCTGGGTGCATTCGGACATAGACGAACCCAATGATTCTGAACGTCATTCCACTATGGAACTACCATAGGAAATGGGGCTTTGAAACTAAGCATCCCTTTTTGCATGACATTCTTGCCAATTTCAGGGGCTGTCAGGTGAGTTTGTTTTTGATTTTTAAACTGTTTTTTCAATGCATTATTGTCATATGTTTCTAAGTGATTTCAGATCATGTTGAATGATGGTGCGCTGTCAGGTTCTTCATGGTTCGTATTCCCGAAAAATCCATTCAAGAGTTCATGGCAATATGCTGTACCAGTTTGCCAAGAGCACATTGAGTAACAGTACGAATCACGCTGTGGTGGTAGTTGCATTATGGCTGTTCAATGTGCCCCCACCTTGGGCGGAGGGGTTTAGTTCAACAGCCACTAATATCGGAACAAAGCATTGCCATACGGATGATGATTCTATCTATGTAGTAGTTGGTCCACATGGCGTTGGAAACTTCCAACGGTTTTAAGGTTGGAAACCAACCTTAAAAACATCGGCTTGGACTTGAAACAGGCCGCTGTGGAGGGTTGCTGGGTTTTTGCTTATATTTAATGAGGAGATTTGGTGGCCCCCTGGAAATGCTACAAACATGCGCGGCTCAAATATATTTGAGGAACTTCGGGCATAAGATCTCTAAGACATTTTTCAGGTCCCTTCACTAGATGAGGATTTTTGCCAGAATACGGCTGAGCCCCTCTCAAGGACACAAGGAGTCTGCAATCACCTGATACTTTTGAAAGCCTTTTCGAACACTGAGACAACTGATGGGGAGCTCCTGGGTACTACGAATTTGGTGTATATAAATGCAAGGCAGACCTTAGGTAATTAATCCCTTACCTTATTCCCTTTTCGATTACAACGTGGTTATAGCCCAGTCTTTTGAGTTAAGTCTGTGGGGTTTTTACCATGTAAGTAACCACTCAAAGTAAAACATTTGGGGGACGGCAAGGGCCAGGAGAAACCAATTGAAGGCATGCCCGTGCCATCTACTGCAACCAGGTTGTGTTTAGATCCTTGATCAAGTTGGGGAACTCTCCCAAAAAAGGATGCTTTTTTGGCCCCCCCAAAACCAGCGTTCTGCGTCCTTTGGAATTTGGAACGCGTTTTTTTACACAACTGATCCTTTTTTGTTTTAATCCATGCCAGTTAGATTATTTGGGAACCTCATGGGATGACGAAGAATATAGCTAGCTTATGGTAGCTTAGTAGAGGGCATCCTGCTTTATTTGAAGGTGGGAGGCGAGCAGGCTAATCTTCCAGGCGTTCCTCTACTTCGACGACACCGTAGCGACCACCATGAGCCAGATTTCCGTGGACTTGTTCGACACGGTGCGGGTTTTGTTTGGAGTTGGAGATGTGGAGATGGGTCCCAGTGGTGCGACATTTAGACTTTAGACATGTCTCGAAAACAAGCCAATGAAACTTCAAAAAAAATTGCATATTAGGTGCTTTAATCGGAGGTACATAATTTGAATCACTTTGACACATCACTTTGGCACTTGAAGAATGATGAGTCGTTGGGGTTTGCAAAATAAATCAAAACTCGTGACGTCTGGGCCTTCTTCGGATTGGGCTATATACCAGTAGTGCCCGGACAAGCCGGGGGCGGAAGTTTCCAAAAGGAAAAGAACTATATAGCACAGAAAGAATTTGCCTATAGAATGTGCGCAAGGCGACCGACCAGCGCGATGCCCAAATCATTTCTTTGCTGTGAACGAGCCTTCTGCCGTTCCGTGGTGGTGATGTTTTGTGCTTTGAAGTGAAGTGTTTTGATGTCTTGATGTCTGTTGCGGGTTCAGGTNGACTCCTGCTGCTGCTGCTGCTACTACTACTACTACTACTATTACTACTACTACGAGGACTAATACTACTACTAGGACTACTACTACTAGGACTACTACTAGTAGGACTACTACTACTAGGACTACTACTACTACTAGGACTACTACTGCGAGGACTACTACTACTAGGACTACTACTACTAGGACTACTACTACTACTACTGCTGCTACTACTACTACTACTACTACTACTAGGACTACTCCTACTAGGACTACTACTACAAGGACTACCACTACTAGGACTACTACCACTAGGACTACTACTACTAGGACTTCTACTACTAGGACCACTACTACTACTAGGACTACTACTACTAGGACTACTACTACTAAGGACTACTACTACTAGGACTACTACTACTAAGACTACTACTACTAGGACTACTACTACTAGGACTACGACTACTAGGACTACTACTACTAAGACTACTACTACTAGGACTACTACTGCTACGACTACTACTGCTACGACTACTACTGCTACGACTACTACTGCTAGGACTACTATTCCTGTCAGGCTACCCAAAAGTTCGTATATCGGAAGTTTGCCACTAAACTTCCTTTGACTATTTCACTGTGGGTTACGATTTGTTTGATTTTTCACATGCCATGAAATTCGGGGCTTCTCCACGATTTTCCGCAGGTGGATACCTTCATCATCCAACCCTTGGAAACTTTGTTGAACCAATTCGATGCTTGGAGGGAAACCGATTTGTTGCAAACTTTCCTGCATTTTGGGCTGGCCCGTAGCAAAATTGAACGGTGGCGGTTCAAAGGTGAAACATGTTTCGTGGTATGTCCTGGCACCTTCTGTTTGCATGTGCTCAGCTGTCTAGATGTAGCTGCCCCAAAGATTCATACTCTGACCCAGGACTGCACCTTCATGCAGAGCTTCTTCGAGGGATTGACAGACGCCTTGTGCTTGCGCGCGATGAATGGTTTCCGAATGATTGCCAACAGTGCCTGGTTCAATCAAACGATATGAAGTGAATAAAGATTCCCAAAAGTGCTGAAGCATTGCACCATTTTGAATCTGGGGGATCCAAAACGCACGAAAAAAAAACAGCAAGAAAGGCCATTTAAAAAAGCAAAAGGCTGGCTGCAAGTCTTCTGGCGAATCTAACCCCCAAAACCGCATTGGACAGCAGGGTATAGTTTCAGTTTCATCCCCTAAAATGGCCCAACAAATTGCGACGGAGGTTGGAAAATGGCCCGACAAATCTGGTTTATTCTACTACTACCTTTGCGCGGATAATGTGGCTGAAACCCAAGACCACGATTTCAGATACTGTTTTTTTTTGTGAGTTTTTGTTCGGGTTGAATTTCATGAATTTTCCTGAATCTCAGATAAATATAATTTACATTCGAGAGGTCCATCTAAACATTAGAGCAGCTTTCAATTGGGGATATACATTGCTGTCCACAGATGTAGGTCGAGATTCGATTTTCTTTTTACACCGACACCATCCTAACCCCACAAACAAAAAGAGCAATAGCGGTCTTGAGGGACACAAGTAGGCGTCACCACGCGGGTGCGGGTATTTTTTGGAGACCATCCGTCAGCCACTCCTGTCAGCGACTGCATTCATTGAGGCAGCTGGGTGCTGGTGCATTTGGGAAACAAATGTGTGTATACTGTATACTACTTGTTGGTACTATCTAATTCTGTGCGAGTTTCATTGTATTCTTGAAATATAATATGCCGAACAACCCCAACACGTACCTGGTACCATCCCACACTTGCTTAGGTTACGTGTGGGTAGGCATTTTGAGCTTGATCGTGGCCCTGTTGTTGTATACCCCATGGCGCTTGAGCCGAGACAACTATGATGCTTGGCAATGACCGGGGGCAAACTGGAATACCTGCCGGTCAAAATCGATTCATAGATGGCTTGCCTATGCTCCTCTTTATTTGAGCTTCATTGATATGTTGACGGATATTCTTTCATTAAAGGAGGTCCTAAGCCAAATATACTTTAAAGCCATGTTTGGGATTGAGCATGAACACCGAATGACCTTCCCAGCATCAAACATCACACAGCCAACACAAATTCATGCCCTACGATGGTGGCCTTGATCGGTGAAATAACATGTGATGAGGGGTGGTGAATTGAAATTGATGTTTGATGTTTACCCATTCGATTTGACAAACGTTTTTTTCTTGAAAGACCAGGACCAACTAGAAAAAACCTTTTGCATCCTTTTGCCAATTTTCTTGCATGGGTCCAGGCTGTTTCGTACTAGATGGAAACTGGAGTCATGATCATATTTCCAGGAGACACCTCAAAAAACACACAAAATCAAAGCTCGGCTACTTTCAACAAAATAGCCTGCAGTCTGAACCTTTATGATTACAGTGAGGGACCAATAGGTAGAACATGTATTCAAAATTCAAACAGGTATATATTTGAATCCACTTGGGATCTAGTGGCCTCGGCATATTCTAACTGCAAGCCACCCACGAATTCCCAGATTGCCGATGTGTCGAGGATGTGTCGCTTCGGGAAGGTGCCGATGCCCCACGAGCTGAAACCCTCTAAGCATTCGAAGGGCTGTGGAAGAACTGAGGGAGTTGGTTGACCGCAGGCCAACGGCCAGGGCTTTGATCAAATGAATCAATTTCAAATCACTGAGACGTGAGTTTATCCATCACATTTATCCATCAATTGTATAGTTCTCACTTAGGTCGAACGAACTAGATCACTCCTGTTCATTAGCATCACAACATGGTGGAAAAAACGACTGTTGAATGCCATTCCTGCCGACCTTGGCTGGGCCGTTCTTTTTCGATGTTTTTGCCTTGACATCGAACTGGAGCCTTTTTCAAAGCTCGCTGGGAACTCGAAATGAGAAAACCCCAAAAAATGCCGCTGGGCTGACATCCCCAGAAGCTTCTCGATGATGGCGACCGGTTTCGAAACGTGTAGGAAAATATGTATCATCTCATTGACACCTCGGAAGTGATGTCTTTGAAAGGGTATCGTTATCAAGATCATCCATGCTTCCAAGTGTGACTCATTTATGCTACAGTTGGACATTTGGGTTGGTTGTTTGCGGCAAAGAGTTCTCATGAGTGGTAAAGACAGATGGTATGCGTTGGATCCTTCAAGCATCATGGTTTTACAATGGCAGTCCATCACCTAGTTCAATAAATGCTGAACTTGTAGTAAATTTGTTCAATATCAAACTTTACAAAAAATCATTTAGGACCCTGACCTTTGTCAAGTTGGTGATTTGATTTTAGATAGAACTCCATCCAGTCCTCCCCCTGAAACCTTTGGTCAGTTTCAGGAAATACTGTGAAGAGAAGATGCTGCGCTGGTCGATATGAATATATACATATATTTAAAATATACATATCAACCAGTGCAATATTTTTTCAACTGATGCCATATCATGAATATCAAAGGAAGTACAAATCCAAACAGGGTGTCGAGATTCCGGTGTGATCCTGTCACAGGGGATTTCACCAGAACCAAGGTCGGGAAGCACCCCAAGGAATCCTAGTGACCCAGTGACCTTAAGGTTTCCTAGGGTTGTGTTGGAGTTTTCCCATGTCTTAACCGTGTTTCTAGGGTGAAAAAAAACAGCTAACTTATCTCCCAATATGGAGGAGTTAACACCAAAAAACACCCCAGAATGAAGGTATGACCCTCAAAACTTAAACTTCGGAAAGACCTCCTGCGATGATGGAGATAACATGGTGATGGGGCTCCCAAATCTGTGTTTTTTAGGTGCCCAAATGACTTGTGCTAGTCGCTTTTGATCATGACTTTATCGCCAGAGTCGCTGCATTTTGAGCCATAGAAGTTCCCCTCAGAACTGTGTTTCGAGAGATGCGAGTAAAAACGCATCTCTGAGAGTAAAAGCTGCTCAAATGCAGGCAACATGAGGTGCGTGTGTTTTTCATCCATTTCATCAAGTTCGTCGCCTGACGTGGCCCCCCCAAAGCCAGGATACACTTTCTGTAAGGGAAATTTCAAGGTAAAAAAAACAGGTTGCTAAAAAAATCTAGGTATATCTATAGGTGGTTTCCGTATTGGTTTCCCCTTACCTTTGGGAAAATGATCCAATTCAACAAGTGTTCAAATGTGGTGAGAACCACCAACCAACTATTTCGTAATTGTTTGCGTGACTTTTTGGAGGCCAATTGACTACCTTGGAATTCTGAGTCTGAAAGTCCTCATTTGAGCACTTTTGCATCCTTTCAAACTGAAAATCCTTTTGCATGTGAGGAATGGAGGTCCGAAACATCTCATTTCCTCCAGTTATTGCGGTGTGTACACCACGAACCTGGCTCAAAAAGGTATACAAATTAGGTAAAAGAGCCAGATTTTCCGCAGGGGAAGTCCATTGTTGTGTCTTCAACAACAAGCAATATACATGTAATTATATATTCTTAAGAATGTATGTATAAACATGGAGCTTGGCTGAGCTTGGTGAAAGTTACACAATGTATACTTACGATGAAGGTAGAACACACGTGCACGGATATGGGTTTGTATTTTTTTTGCGTGCTCAACTTCAAGTAAGGCTGGGAAGTTCGACTCTAGAGAAGCATACCCCGAAACATACCCCCGAAACACGCCCCAAAATTTTATGGCAAGACATGAAAAAAGGGTGCATATGCTTCACATAAGGTTGGATTTGGCCTCGCGCGACTGGGCAACCTACAGTAGTAATATCTTGTTGCACTCCAGTAAACTGCTTACGAACATGGCTGGCTGGAAAATCGATGAACATCGCCTTTTTCAATAGAACAAAGCATCTCCGACAAAAGGTCCATTTTTCCATTGCCAAGTTAGTTTACCGGAGGGTACATACGCTCCCACTTTTTGATTCGAACTCAGAGAAATCCATTTTAAAGAATCCATCAAAAATCCTTTTGAAAGAATCCCTTGAACATATCATGAAATATTATCATGAAGCATGGAAAATTTGCAGTAAGAAAAAACATGCAACATCATCCCCATTTTTGTTGGTCTATTCTTTTTTCGGACTCCTTTAACCTCTGGCCAGCATATCAGCTGGCCAACCACAACGATATCGCGCAAGCGGCTCGAATCACTCGGATCGCCTACGCGATGACACTCTTGAAGGTTCAAAGCTGAACCGGAAGAATCCCTTGATTTGAATTCACAAAATACGCGGCAAACAACAAAAAGAACGGCAGAATCTGAGAGGTACTTCTTGAACTTGGAGGATGTGTAGATATTCTCAAGTTTTATTTAGAAACATGGTTTCATATATGTTTTGTTTTTTACGTATGAATTAATATATATATATATAGGTTTTATATCTTTTGTGTATGTATTGCATATAATGTATGGATGTATGCAGGGGATATATGCTAGAATCACCACTTGATGTTTCCAGGATTCCCTACTTCCCTCCGTTCCCAAGGCTTCATCTTGGCAAAACCTTACGCAATTATATAATTCCTTATGCTCTTTATACCCTTTTCATTTCTTTGAGTTGATTGTGGGGATTTGAGAGATGTAAATTTCTACGTTTGGTTCGTTTGGTAACTAACTTGGTCCTGGAAACCAAGCCGCCAAGATTTGGTGGTGTTTTTTTTAAAATGATTTTTTGAAGATCCCTTTCCTTCCATGTCATCAAGGTGGAATTTGGCAGTCGAAGGTGGGATTTGAATTTTTCCGTTGAATTTCGGTTGTGGGGGGACTATGCCACCGCAGCTCATCAAAGCTACTTGAAGGTTTGGGTGTGTCCTCGGACAAAATACATGATATCCTGTTGGATTTATATATGTAGTGACAAGATATCACTACCGGCGTTGATTTTAAGGAAGATAATTTGAAAGGGAGAAATGGAGGGATTGGGTTTGTGGTGATGTCCGAAAAGATGTTACATGAGGTTACATGAAAACCGAGAATTCTCAAAATCATCACAGGTTGGATTTTGGGAAAGGCCATTTTTCGGCGCAAAAGGCCAAGCTGATTTAGTTGGGGTCAAGGTTGGCTCCCTGATTTCTGGGGTCCGCAGCGCCGGGCGCCAACCCCAGTGTTTCAGGGTCTATCTTAGCTTCAGGGAGGGTGCGCTCCAAAATTAAAACGGGTAGGTAGCAGAAAACCCCCAAAACAGTCCCATTTATGTTAATGGAAGAAACTCGACTAACGAGTTGATTCATACTAAGGATATACCCCATAATCAAACACGCGTGGATTCGACATGTTTTCTACATCTTAGGTGGTGATCACAGGATTTTTGAAGCATCAACAAACCTCACTCACGGAGCTTTGGTGCAACAATAGGAGGGCCTCACCAAGGACCTGTTCACCGAAGACATGTTTTTAAAACTTTTAACCACCATAACTTTGCATGCATATTAATTAATTACCATGGATTGGACTTCGGTTTTTGTGCAAAAACCTTTCCAGGGTCCCAGGGTTGAGACCTTTTCTTTCAATCCGGTTCATGGTTCATTGATTCATGGCCTCATGGCATTTGTTGACACATCTGTTTGGATTCTTTTTTGTTTTGGTCCATCCCACCCCAGTCTTCAGCCTACAGAAATGATCTCGGGTTTTGATCAGCGATCAGTGGGAATAATGGGATATGTTTTTCCTGTTTTTTTATCCTACAGATGGTTTTTATTGTGAGGTCATCTCCCAGAGTACATGTTCAGGGGATCCCTAATCGTCCAAAGTATCCCATCTAACAGCTTTGTATTTCATGGTATCCATCACCACCGATCGCTCACGAACATGGTCCCCACCGATCGCTCACGGTCTCGCACAGATTTGTGCGCTTCACCATGCCTGTGCTGGAAGTGAGTCCCAGGCGTCAGAAATGAGGGGTGAATATTGTAGATTAAGCAATGGTTATAGTTGATGGTTGAGGCTGGTCGCGTTACTATTCTCGGAATGAGGCTAGTGAAGAGATGCCCCTGTTCCGATCCGGGGCATCCTTTTTGAGAGCGGTCACCAGCAACATCAAGCCACCAACTCCATACATCTCAAGTGGCGACCATAGTTTCGAATTGCGGCAAGCCTCTTAAGAAGGAACAGACACTTCAAGGTGCTTTGACATTATAATTCACCGGGTAAACCTTAAGGCAATCAAGGGATGAGAATTGAAAAGAACTCTTTCAAAGGCCCACAATGATGGAGACCCACCTGGTTGTATATTGGAGTAATTATGAAATCCTGGTGTAAGTCCTGGGTCACCCTTGCCGCATGTTTATACGTTACTAGGGGTGAGTAGATGCCATCCTACCACCATGTCTTGGCACTTTTGTGGGGGGCATTTACCATGTGGATCCATGTGTTGCGCCTTTTTGCCGCTACAGTGGCAAATGATTGTCACAGTTGCAGAAAAATCTTTTGTTTGCACAGGGGAAGTGATTTGATGGATTTTAAGGGGTTGAATGAACATTGTCATCACTCACGCTTATTCTTTTAAACAAAGTTTCTGGTTCCCGGGTTGCCAAATTTGCCCGGGGCAGTTTTTGGATACTTCAGATAGGACCGGCGACATGAAGGCTTGGGTGCGAAACATACTAAATGGTTTGAGGGCCACTCGGGGCGCCACTCAGAAATGTACAATAGCTTTGGATTGGAAGCAAAAATTACATAGTTTTGAATAACCATATTGAATAACAAAACATCAGAGAAATGATGGTTGGAAGATTGCTGTATGTACTTCCCTTGTCTCAGATGGTTGGACCTCTTTAAACAGAGAAAAACACCTTGAATGTTTTTTGGCGGTTTGCGACCCCCCGTCTCGCCCAGTGGCCACTGTTTTGGAGCTGGTTCCATTTTTCAATGGACAGGCCAGAGCCAGTGGGTTTACAACGTAAAAGGGGTGGAGGGTCATCCCGGGATCTGAACTAATCCATCCGTCAGCATCCTAGCAAAAATCAAACAAAACAATGATTTCTACTGGATTTTGAGGAGTTTTTTTCTTGTGACACACCCATTTGGTGTATATATTTGGATGTATGATGATGATGATGATGATGATGATGATGATGATGATGATGATGATGATGATGATGATTTTGAGGATGAGGATGATGTGACGTCAGGTGCAGTTAGTATTTTTCAGGGAACTCGAGCTTCGCAAATTATGATTCACTTCGCATGAATTCACCAGTTAGAGATCCTTGTTTGACGTGGTCTTTGATAACAACTGCATATGGTGACGTCGAATTTACTGTACATAGTTGATGCCTACATGAATAGACCCGTCGCATTGGTAAGAAACCTGGTCTTCCCACTATCATTTTGCAGGTGTTTTTCTAATCTACAGCCATTTGTGAGGATTTTTTGTTTTTCACATGTTATAAACAGATGTTTCGCAGGATAACACATTTGAGATGACTCGGATGACTCCTTTCAAAGGTTCACCTTTTGGGAAAATGAGAGCAAAATTCAAGGTAAAGAACTGATCAACGATTGGTTGCTGCATGTGCATTGAAACATAGTTTCTTGGCCAATCATGTTTTGGGGAGGAACAAATTTCAAATCCCTTAATCCCTACCCATCCCTCTCCCCTTTTTAGTGATTAAGACCAACATGATGGGAATCCCATGGAATCCCTTTAAAAACATGTATTTAACCACTAAGTAAAATAGGTTGTACTGTCGCTTTCTCTTTCGTAGCTCTCCCAAGTTTTGGTTTATCAAGGGCCTTCCTACACTTCCCTTCAAAACAACTGTGATACCCATCTTGCTTTGACCCATGGCGAAGGCACAGCCACCTTCATAGATGACTCCAACCTGCAGGTAGCGTTGCTCTCCGAGAGAAGGGGAATGAATGGAATCTCAAGAATTTCCTGCAAGTGATGTTCGGAGACTTGTTGATTAGGGAACCGTGTGTTTTTTAAAGGCTATTTAGACATATATTTGGACTAAGTGATGATATTTGCACTCCTTGATGAATCAGAAAGGCCTATTCAAAATCCACTATGGCACTTGTCGAATGGTGATTCTGTTGGTTGTTTAGAAACCCCGTGCCAGTTGATATGATAAATATCAACGATTTTCCCAAGTTTTTTTTAGATGTCTTACTGGTCCAGCCAGATTTCTGAACCATAAACCGTAGTTTCGAGGATATCCTGGATCTTGGTCTTTCTTGATGGATTTGTCTCATAGGTTCTAGGTGGTGGTTTTAAAGATTAACCCAAAAAATGTGCCTTGGGGTTTCATGATCTAAATTTGAAAGGGGCATACCATCCCTAAAATCAACAGTTTTAAAAGGAAAGGATCGTCTCCCAGACTCCCAGGCACCATTTTTCCGGGCTTTGTGCTGTTAGTTTTCGGGAGTGTATTTTAGAAATGGGTTGTCATTACCGATTGCCCACCAAGTATCCTTGTAAATTATCTGAGCTTGACTGGTTTTCAATTTCTGTCCCCTGCGTCTTGGTGGGGGAGAGCTCTTTTTGAGCAGATTCGACGGGTTCTGTCATGAGTCATTGAAGCAGCAAGGTGGTCTGAGGTTGGTTCAAGATGTCATTCACCACAAATTTGGGTATTTTTCAGATTCAATCAGCATGGTCAAGTCAAAGTATGCTGGGATGCCGCGATGTTGCTTCAAGTAATCCCCCACTCCCCCGACATATGGGCTTTAGTTCTATCTATAGATTCATAGGGCCTTCTAAACGGACACCAGTGGTTTTGAGAACCGATTTATTACTAACTGGGCTATTTTTAGTGCGAGTTTACATGCAGGTGAAGTTGAACAGCCATTGGTACGTCACAATACCGAACTCTAACTGCCTTGAAACCTTCAACCGCCTTGACGCAAACCGCCAGTGCCGTTTGCACTTCCGCCCCAGCTGCGAGGACCGGATTTTTTGTTGGAACATGTTCCTATGGATTCAGTGGGGAGCGAAAAGCCTCCCAGGGTTTGTTTACATTAGGGAGTTTAGGTTTGGCTCCCGCACCGACCAATAGAGTATCGTTCCGGGTGGTGACCAGCCAGCATTTTGGGAGTTTTAGCATTCCAATTGATTTAGCTTTTGGTGATTTTGATGTGAGTGACTAGATGTGAGACCATGTGGAGTTTCTACCTTTGGGAAGGACTCATTCAGGATCTCGTGGTTTCCTGGCGCTGAATCATTTCATGAACGGCCGTTGGCCGTTCAATCAATTTGGGGTGTTCGGTTCGAGTTTCACGCCTATGATCTCCATCGCCATAGAGTGATGGCATCCATCGTCATCCCAAAAAGTAGGTTACTGGAACCTGACGGTAAGATATTTGTTAAATGGTTGTTTCAAGTGAATCATGTGGTTGGCTTTCGGGAAAAAAACGCTTGCTGGAGTTTGGAGTTGCTAGGTTTCTTTTAGCACATCTTAGGGAATCATTGGTTATAGGGTATAATCATCCATATCATCCACATTTCATTCACGAGGAATCTAAGGTGCGCACCCCCCCAATGCCACACACACACACACACACCGAAAAATTTGGGGATCATGAATCACTAGGTGGTGGTTTCAAATATTTTTTTTATTTTCACCCCTATTTGGGGAAGATTACCATTTTGACTCATATTTTTCAAATGGGTTGAAACCACTAACTAGATCATCATGGTAAATTTTTTCGTCCCTTAAGGCCGGCTACTTCTTGTGGGGGTGGCATTGGGGGGGATATTTCTTAGATTCCCATCAACACTTGGCACGACCTTGGGTAGTTCGTGGGGCCGTAGGGTTTGAGAGACCCACTAAAAGTTGTCATTTTTTTTGTCCAGGGGACTTACGTTTTGCCTATATAATATTCTTTGAAGCCCAGCTTGGCTAAAGTATTATAAGTATTGCCTAAGATTCTCCAAAGAGAATTATTTTATTGGTGACCTCCAAATTCAAATCGGTGAATACTCGCTAAACTTTAGGGCAGGCATATTATCAAATCAAGCAAGTATGTACCCTCCCTGAAACTAACATAGCCCATAAAAATCCACCATTTTGATGGTATTTACCAGGAAAGATGGGGATTTTTTCATGGATTTTGTTAGTTTCAGGGAGGGTAATTGTTCCCATAAAAAAATCTCCAACAGGGTTCTTAAGGTTGTTAGTTGGGTTGTTGGTTGATTTCATGCGGCATGGCAACTCGTTGGGCTTTTCCCAAGGAGGACATCTATGGCCTCATGACTGAAGCAGATGGCACCGAGGTCCTTAGAGAACAAAGTGAGTTAAAACATCCTTGGATGAAGGTAAGAACGGGAGAGGATAACTATTTGTTTGTATGTAAAAATGGGGATTTCCTAAAATGCGGGTTCCCAACAACCATGGGTTTTCCTACTAAAAATGATCATTTTGGGGTGTTTTTGGGGGTGCCACCATTTAAGGAAATACCCAAGTAATGAATATTCATTTTTGATATATTGGTGGGACTATCTCCCCAAAATGCCCTCAATTTTTGTCATAGCATTGACAAATATCATCTTACTTCTTCTTAAATCGGTGCTTGTTTTATGGGGTCTTGAGTCTTGGCAATAAGCCGAGCTCGTGTGGGTGAATGATTCTTATTGAGTCCTGCTTCCGGCCTTCATTCCAGTTACAAAGAATTCACCATGTATGACGTGACAGAACCAGGGACGTTGCCCAAAAGACCTTAAAAAGTATATATAATTCACTTTCCATAAAGCTTGGCTTGAGTTTTAGTATATAAGATGTAGAAATATTTTATATATACATATAGATATGCTCTACGCCCTTCCTACGCTTCTCAAACAAGGATTGGTTGTATTTTTGTGCCCCACATCTTTTAGGCCGATTCCCAATGCCTAAAAAGGTCAAACAGACGGGACCCATCAACAATTGACTGACCTATACTTGTATGGATTCACACTGCTATATTTGTGATTTCGGATATTTCCCCCTGCTTATTCCGTTTGAATGAGCCAAAGGGAGGATGCTCAGATGTTTTTTTTACCAAGTCTTACTGACTGGCACCTTAACATACTGTTGATATGATAATATAACATCTTCGTTTTCTATTACAGAGCTACTATCACCAATACAAATATCAACTTGTTATTCCAATTTCCACTGAAGCATCAACCCGTAGTATGTAACGTATTTGTCGCCTTTGACTCAAGAAATGGGCTAAAACCACAATGGCAGCCAGGTAGCCTGTCTCCATGGAAGTTGGTTGGGTCCATTCCTTTGCAATGGTGAGGCTGTGCCCCTAGAGCTCATGAATTTTTCTCGCCCTGCAAAAAAAGAACCTGGTTGGTTGATTGTGTAATGTAGGGGATTATTGCCCAGTTATGTGGGGATTATAATGAACCATCATAATCCCTATTAACCAACCAGCAGAATGGAATGTCATAAGGGTTCTTTTCGTGGCTCAACTTACCAACATCGAATTTTGATGCATATCCTTTTCAATGGTGGTTTCCAATGTGTTATTGCTTCAAAACTCATGACTTTTCTCCGGTTCCAGTTATGAAACTTCAGGAATAATGGATGTTCCATTTTACAAAGGATAGCTCCAATGAAAATTGGACATGTTTTTTGACACTTTGGGATAAGAGTGTAGGATCAGAGCACTCCTTGGGTGAAATCACCCCATAGATGAAGAGGGCAAAATGCAATTTCCAAGTAAAATTATAAACATGTACAGTACATTACAGTACAACTCTCTCTCGATATAATGTGGGGTAGTGATTAATCACCTCCCCCTCAACAATCAAGGGGTAGTCAATAAAGTTGTTTAATTGATTGTGAAGATAGTTTTTATTTGTGATTGATAATGTATTTGGACATGGGGATTATGGACTGGATTCTGTATTGGATTATGTTGTGCGGATTATATACTTTAAGAATTATAAAAATTATATAACATATAGGAGTTTGCTCTATGCTTATTGACTGGCTGCGTTTGCTTTCTTTTCCCTTCTCTTCACTTCATTTCATGTCCTAATTACTGTTTTGTGACTATATCAACACATCAGCCAAGCCCAAATCTTTATTCCACTACCCCTTTATTAATCTTTTACCTTAACTTCGGAAATTAATGGAACTAAAATGAATAGGAGATTAATAGGAACGAATGGGAATCGAAAAGGAACTTAATCAGATGTGTATAGTGTATAGGAAATGAACAAGAAATTAATGGGAAATTAGTAGGAAATGATTAGCCATGGAAGCCCCAAACTTTATTTACTACCCCTTGATTAGTTACTTTTTTGGGGACTTGCGGGGTACCCTCTTTCCCCATTGATTTGGGGCTTGAACTATCTTTGCTCTTGTGTATTCCGGCAAAATTTCTCAGGTTGAAGGATATGAACAGAAATGAATGGAAATGAATAAGAAATGAAGAGGACATGAATAAGAAGTGAATATAGTAAATGAATAAGAAATAACAGGAAAGGACACAACTTTTCTACGCCTCAACGCAGCTACTGTAGCTCCCCCATAAGTTGGATCTTGCTACCCCGCAATATTCAATTTTATAGTCTGTTGCCGATTCTTACTTGCTGGATTTAATCAAATGCCACGAATCAGAAATGGTAAACAATCAAATTACTTATTAAATGGTTCATGAGGTTCACAGTTTGAGTTTACATACGAAAAGGTAAAAACAAACAAACATGTACATGATGTACTCGCAGAATGTTCCCCAAACTAGGCGCACAGAAAGTGCTCTTTATTATTAGACGTTCTCGGAAGACCACGCTCCCCAAATATCTAAAGATGGACATCGAAAAGAGCCCATAGTTGGAAGGAATGTTTGTTTTGCTCGAGGGTCTCTTCGTTCAATTGTCCATGGGCTACATTTTCATTATGGGCTGGTTTTCCTTTGACCATGGGCCCTGGTTTGCTTCCTCCTCTCTTGGTTTGTCATCCTAGTTCTACTGGTTACCATGATGATTGAAGAAAGAGTTCTTGGTTACATATACCATATTGAGACTAGAAAACCGATATCAAAGGGATTCCCGCTAGGGATACTAATATACTATGCTTGGCCACAGCCCCTTAGGACTTTCAGCAACAACCTCTTTAAGTTGATCGTGAGAGTTTCAAAAAACTGAGTCACCAGAAGTTCATTGATTTTTCAGGTGCTATGGAAGGGCCCAGGCACCCTGATGTGAACGGATCGTCGACCAACCGCGAGACAAAAAGACAACCGGTGCCGGGCATGGAGGTCAAACCACCGGGTGGTCTGGTGATTTCACAAAAATGACCTTTTTAAAAAATCGGGGTGAATTATGAATTTATTATTTAGTAGTTTATTACAGATATAGATGTTTAGTTTTCATGGGGCGGACTGGCAATAACCAGATTCCACTAACTAAAATCGATCCCATCCACGATCGATACCTGCATTAGATGGTTGAGTTCGCTTCCATCCGCAAAATGCAAATCGATTCCACTTTGTTAATTAGGCTGGAGGTACCCTGTTGCAAGTGAGATAGCTGATAACACTGATACTGAACCCTATGAAACTGAACCAACCCTGCCCCCATAGGTAGGTTCAAATTTACTGAAGCTGGGACTGGATCCCAGTTTGTTTTTCAGAGGTCCTTGAGGTGCAGTATTCTGATTATAGTCTTTGGATCTCTACACCTGTAGGCTACAGGTTGAGCCAAAAAAAAGCTCTCTTTGCCAAGGATGACTTTTTTTTTGGGGGGGTGTTTATTTTTTGAGGTTTCGGGAGATATTTTGAGACTTTGAGATATTTTTGTTTCAATGCTTTTTTGGGAAGCAGGATGGTTTTGTGAGATATTCAAGCTGGTATTCATCTTCAAAGTCCAAGGATTACATCGGCGTTTATAACGACATATAGCGACATAGCTCTGTGTCAAAGGCATAAAATATGATAAGATATGTCTATGCTAGATCACGGGGGGAGCAGGTGTCTTTCTTGAATCCACTGGTGTTTTCCCGCTTGCTATGTTGCAGTGTACCGGATCTGAGCTCAAACATTTTGCACGACCTTGCAAGAGCAGGCGGGGGCCTGCATCTCAGAGCAAAAGATTTCATTCAGTCAAAGGATTATACAGATTATATGGGGGTTTCCTAAAATGGTGGTACCCAACAACCATGGGTTTTCCTACTAAAAATGTTCATTTTTGGGTGTTTTGGGGGTACCACCATTTCAGGAAACACCCATATAGGCTATAGGTCACCCATTACCCCATCAAAATCTTCCAAATCCGGTCAATTTCGAGAGGAGAAACAACACAATCGCACACACACACACACAGGTTTGATGGAATTCAATGGGCAACGTCACACCACAGGCTTAAGTTAGAATCGGAGCAACAAAGGCCCAAAATGGCACATGATTTCAGGTGCGTGACATTTTCATCAGTTTTATACCAGGATAAAGTTGACATGAAATAACCTACAGCAACATCAGCCAGGGCCTGGAATGATGTCAATCAGCCCTTTCTTTGTGATGTTGATACCGGGGGAGAGGGCTGATCCAGAGCCCGGCAGGGCAGGCAAGGTTTTTGGAAGAGCCGTTATACGCCGTTGTTGATGGTGGTGGCTTGTAGGGCTCTTACGAGTGGAGAGTAAGTCCTGCAACATGATATGAAGATGCACTTGCTATCAGTTATCCTGATGTTTCTCACTTGGTTAAAGCCAAATTACGGTGACTGTCCCTTCACCCAATACTTCAGGGTTGCCCCACTTTTGACCTACCCAACCCTTTGACTTCAGCGGAATTCATTGGGGAAGAAACTGGGTGCCCATTTTAAAGGTATGATCATATATAAAATCAACGTTGAGATCATTTCTTAAGGCATGAAAGACAAATTTCATTTACCAGGTGTCCCTTCTTCGATTTCATGATGAGTGCATAGTGGACATAGCTCCCAAAACTGATGCCCTGCTATGAAATTAACAGTTCGCACGGAACAGTTGATAGTCGTCAGACACTTTCGTTTCATTTTTGAGGCAGTCTGAAATATGAAGCATACCTTGGTTGTCCCCCACTTGCGAGAAGGAAAAGACCGGAGAGGAATTTCCTAGGTTTCCAAAATTTAGCCAACATCTTTATTTCAGCTTGGCATTTTTGTTTGCCACAAACTTTACTACTCTCCATGACCCTGGTTGGTTGATTGATATCTTCACACTTGCTTGTAATTGTCCTTGTCAAACAGGGTGGTGTAATCCCCTGCATATGCGTTTCAATTGTTCATTTGATGCTTCTGCCAAACTGCAGCCATTTGCTTTGGGAATCTCCCATTCGCCCTTTAGCTTCCAGACCTCACGTTCCATCAACATCTCGTGGCATGGCGCTGCCTATGGCTATGAAGACGATGAAGGTAAGTGGCATTCTGGGGTCATTTGTTTCAGTGGATGTCATAGGTCACGTGACCGATTTTCTTGCAACATGATTTCAGGTTGCATCCAGATTGGTGTATGATCAAACTCACCCCGTCACCCCAATTGTTTGTCAATTAGAATCAAACACACCCAGGAAATTGGTTGGAGTTTTTACAACTGCTTTGCTTTGTTCCACTTTTTACACATGTGTGGGTAAAGGTATATCTGCGGAAATCCTGAAAGCACCTTGAGATATAAGCTTTTGAGTTGAGTACTATGTTCGAAATGTTTCGATGTGATATAGCAATTCAAAGTGACCTGCAGGTCACTCAACCATTGAGAAAGGATCACTGAACCATGCACAAGGTCACAAGGAATTGCACCAATAGATGTTTTCCGATCTGGCTTTACAAAAAGTGCCGATGACATTTCACAGAGGGTGGTCTCTGACAGGTTCAAGTGTTCTTTTGTTTTGTCCAGTATTGCTGAAGCCTCCAAAATTGGGCCAAGCTGGTTACGGTTGTAGTTAAGCAAGGAAAGGGTTTATGATGAAAATAGTGAAGATGTCTGAAGATATATGAATTCATGATGCTCCGGGTGCTCCATAAATCACCACACCCCAGAAGTGGAGAAGCGCATGAGGCCATGAAAGCAATGAAGGCCATGAAAGCCATGAAGGCAAGGCTTGCGTCGGCCCATGACACATGTCAGACATTTGCGGAAGTTTCATAGCACATTTTGGTTACACAACAAGGTGAGATTTGTGTTTCGGTCTGACATCAGCGAAATATTTTTTTGCTAATCTATTATATATTGCATTTACATCGGGAGAAAGACTCATGTCATCACGTTTTCAAAATGTAGGCATGGCAGAATGATACAAAATGATTTGCTTTGTCCCCAAATGCAGTTCTCCAACAGTCCTGGCAGACTGGTAAGACGTCGATGTGTGGATCACATGTTGATACCGTTACCATGACAGGGCATAAACCAAAAACCAACTGTATAAAAACCCGACCTTGCTACAAACAAATAAGGGTGGATCATAGTTGTTTTGTTCTTTTGTAGGTCTCTTTTAAGAGTCATTTCTGAAAGATATTTAATACATAGTTACATATATACATATATCTACAGGTGGTGCTTCTGAATGTTTCTTTAAGGTCACCTCCATTGACTCCATGAGGATTAATGAGAAACAAAAGGTTGTTCTTGTCGCAGTCCTAGTAGTTGTAGCATAGTAGTTGTAGTTGTAGTCGTAGCAGTAGCATGAGTACTGATACGATCACTACTACTACTACTACTACTTCTTCTTCTACTACTTCTACTACTTCTACTACTTCTACTTCTACTTTACTGCTACTACTACTCGTACTACTAGTAGCGGCGGTAGCATGGCACAGGCAATGAAGGCCATGAAAACCATGAAGGCGGATCCCGTTGGAATGTCAGAAGATGAAAAGTAATTATGCACAGTCAGGTGGCCCTTCATTAATACATTCTTGAATCATTCTTGAATATTCTTGATGAGGACTTGATACTATTGATGGAAGAAATCCTGCACTACCTGGGATGCATAATTTTTGCAATAGTGGCACAAGCTGATAGCCTACAGGATAAATGGGCTGAACTGGCATGTGATGGCAATATGTTGTTAACCCCCATGTTCCTTAGTAAGGCCCGATTAAGCACTGCTTTTTGATACAGTCCTGGAAACCTTTTGGCCACCAAAAAGCAACTGAAAGTTGCAATCGATTCCAAATCCATATCATTGCACCAGGGCGAAAAGTAGATGGTGCAAACTATATATGTTATAGACGTTCGACGCTGCTGAAACAATTTTCTCACCAATGGTTTCGATACATCTCCATTTCTATATGACAGCTCAGGCATCCACAAAGATCTCGGGTCCAGCGCAGCGTACGCTTATCTTCATAGCATCAGCTTCTGCAAGTAACCCTTGCACTTGCCGCATTCCAATCACGTGCTATTGAGTGGTTTTCTTTCCAGGGCTGCCTTTTTTGGCGGGCCATGGTTGGCATGAAATTCATCTCCAGTATCATACTGCCAACACAAAAGGGTTACAAAAGCCCAACCTTTAACCAACACCAAAAAATGATCCGTTGGTTTCTTTCGAAAGAATCATTACTTGGTGCTCAGCATCATGGCTTTTCGAGGCGATGAAAGCCATGAAGGCGATGAAGGTGAGTAAAATTGCCAAAGGCAAGGGTTGGTTGTCAATGGTGTCAACTAGAGAACCGGATGGTGAGGTTCTCAGTGTCCAGAAACGAAACTACCTCCAATTGGCTTTGAAGAAAAACATGGGAATGAGTACTGTTCGTCCTATTGATCAGAAGATGAGATGTGTCAATTTGGGATGATTGATGTTCTAACGAGCCTAATAAGCAAATCTGAGTTTGCCGCTTGATGGGTTGCGATCGTGCCCAGAAAAAAACACTGGAAGCTTCCCGAAGAACCGTCATACTATGTTTCTGACCCGGGTGAATTTGATGTGTGGCAGACTCTAGTACTTACTGGTTTGGAATATTGAGGTGTAAGCTAACATCATTTTAGTACATGTATGAGTAAAGGAGCTTTGGGGGGTCAAAACAGAATGTGGAAAGGTCATAGTCATATATTTATATTCTATCCAGATTTTATTGTGCGATCCTCCCCCAACTCCATTCTATCCAAAGCATTCGCGAGAAGGTCAATCCAAGATATATACATACATCATGCACGTATTTCCAAGCGATAGGTTTTGTTTCCAATGATTTTCTATGGGCTCTCATGTTCTTTGGCATCTTGATTAGTTAACATTTGATATTTATGCAGCTCGAAAGTTTACATTGGCAACCGCATCTAGGGAAAAACATGAATCTGCTCTCTTGCCTGCCTACCCACAGAAACAGTACACGAAACAGATGATGCAAACAGCAGTCTATGAAATTTGCTTGCATTCCAAAAATAGCTAAGATTAGTTTAGCCAAGAAATCCTGACAAAAACTGACGCCTCCAGCGCGTCCGGCTCTCTAAAGACATCCAAACAGTTCCCCGCCGTTGGCAGGGAAGCTTTGCCGCAGTTCCGTGCTCAAGGGTTACAAGGAGAAGACCTATACAGGTGGCAAGTGTGAGTCGGTCAACCCGGGACATCACTTAGTGATCCGTTTCAGAGTGCTATCAATCCATTTATTTTTTGGACTTTGGTTTGGGTTTAGAGTTGGATTGACCTGTTTTGTGGTGGTTCCTTCAATTCCCTTAAATGTAGGAGCAATATATAAGTAAGTACATCACAGTACCATGAGATCACAGTAATCACAAGGTACCGTGCAAGATGGAGATCTCATAGTAGTACGTGGGTGTATCCCACCTGAATGCTTCAAATGAGGTGGATTAATTGGGGGGGTCACCATGACTGGCCAATTTCACGGGATTTACTCCTTTTGGGTGCAAGCTTGTCGATTAAATCCTGGCAGGTGAAGATTCATTAAGATCAGTGACACCATGGGATACTTTTTCCAAAACATCTATCTGATAGACTCTTACTGGAACAAAGGCGGAACACCCAAACTGTACCTTATTTTCGGTTGTGTTTTTTTTCCATTTTTTTTGGGTTGGGGAATTTCGTGCTGTAGGTCTTACATATTGCAGCTTTAAAAAGTACCTCCATTTTATATGGTAAGTTTTTATTTGACCTTCAAAGGTCGGAGTTTCACTTAGATCAGTTTCAAGATGAATCGGTTCAAATTAGGATTCCCTTCTACCACCGGGATCCATCTTGGTGGTGACCTGGGCCTCCTGGGACCCAGTGATATTCTCTGAAGTTGCGACTCTTGCCACCGGGACTGTTACTATAGTTTACCATGACATTCTCATTTGGGATCAGTTTGATGTTAAACAGTCTTTAACTTATTAACCATGGGAAATCGCAAAAAAATGGATCACCCAGTTTTATTTGGTATGTTTGCATGTTTTTCTTCACATATTCAACCATCCAAAATCGTCAGAATCTATTTACCCATTACAAAGACTTAAGGACACTCACCCCCCATCACACCTTCTCGAAAGGCCTCAAGAAGACCGAGCCTCGGTGAGCAGGGATCCAAATTGTAGTTGGTTGTTTTTTTTTAGATAGGGGATTGTGCTACCCAGTTGTATGAGGATTATAGTAGGCCATTATAAGGATCCCACTATTTACGAATGAATGGTTTTAAACACTGCTCAGTTTAGCAGAGCATGTTTAGGATTTTTTAAAGAGTTCCCCAAAACTAGCATGAAACAACATGGAACCTGAAAATGGACTGCCGTTTTTCGGATGGAAGCAGGGATTTGTTGGTGTATAGGAGGGAAACAAGGTGGAAAAAAAACTTGAAGCTTTAATTGACCTTTTTTAGGTTTGTGTGGATCATGGCCCCAGCCCATTCAGCTCTTAGTTACTATACATTGTACATTGTTATAATGTTATAGTTGTTTCTTTGTATAGGTCCATCGTTGGGCTCTAACTTTTAACATTAACAAAAAACTGTGTGTTCGCATTTGCCATTTTGTCGTGCTGGTAATTTCTGACGATGCCCTAAATGCAACTTTGTGGTGCCGTCATCTTTTTCCAAGCCTTTTCGTTAGCAGGTTTCCAGCCAGGGGGTCATACAATACAAGTACATCCCGTTACTTACCATGAATTCAGAAGTGTGTGAAATAACACTTATCAACATCCTGGTTGTTTTTGGGAGGAGATACTTGAAAGGGGGACATACAATTGTAGTTTTTGCAAACCCTGTTCTTCGTTTGTTTCTGACATCAATGCCCAAGGACTTGATGAAGAACAAACGTGGCAAGATCGCATCTTGGATTTCGAAAACAGAAAACGGCGTAAGGAGACGAAAAAGGTGATCTTTTCTTTGGGTTGATTCCGTTATACTATATTTTGACTCGTTACCTCAAATAAAGATGATCTGAATGATCCAATTTGGCTCGGGACTTATTTTTCAAAAACGGG